>PVHY01025674.1:0-18120 GCA_004024945.1 Uropsilus gracilis
GAGAGAGAGAGAGAGCGCAGTTTCATGAATTAACAGTCCTGAAAGGGATTGCAAAAGGGTGGTCAGAGTTTAATTCTTTGTATTCCCATTGTTAGTTGAGGGGTATTTTCTGTGCAAATGGAGAGGATCTGGCTACACTTTCTTGTGGGAAATGCTCTGTGGTTCAGAGTCTGGTTTTCTGAGCGGGAGCTTGGAAACCTATTGGGAAAAGTAGCTCAAGAGAAGGGGTGCTGTGGGGAGCACAGGTGGCCCTGCTGCCCTTTGCCCTTCCGAATGCCTGTCTCTCTGGGTCCTGCATTCGGTGCAGGCTGACTTGTCCTTCGCGACCTTTTCTCAGAAGCTGATGGAGTGGTAATTGAGGTGTCTGAGGAGAAGTTCTAGATTCCTTGATGCTGACATCAAGCTAGGGCAGGAGGGGACCAGGGCTCCCTCTGGAGGAAGAGTGGGAGGGGGTCTACCTGGGTCAGTGGGGGAAGCACAGGAGCCAGGATGCTGGTCTCACGCTGCACCTCCTCTTGCTGGTGATAACCAACCACCTCAGAGGGAGTGGAGGACCCCTATTTTCACATGACAACACTCAGCTTTTGGAACTTGCCACAGGATGGTCAAAAACCAATATTGGTTCATTTAGTCTTACTCTCCTAAGTTCCTTTCCTCCTCAGGCTCTCTCCATTCTCAATGGATGGCTTGTGAGCACTCATTAAAGATGCTGTTCAGAAAGTCTAGAATGTAATGAATATTTATAATGGCTTTGAGGACAACACTGAACAACTGACATAATCTTACTGTTTGCACTTTATGGTCACTTTAAACTCCCTCATCATGCTTCTGGCCTATGTCAAATCTGGTTACACGCCTTGTAGAGCAGTGGGCAGGGCCTCGAAGAGTGGAGCAAGAGGAAGGCAAACAATCTGCCCTCCAGCCACTCAGAGGGCTGCTCCCCCCAGCTGTAGGCATCCTCTTGTTCTCTCTTTACCTGCTAACTGGGCACCTGTCCATGGTCACCCTGGCTGGAGGGTGAGTGGGGTCAAGCTTGGACCTTCCTAAAGGCACATTGTGTCTCTGTTGTTTCCATGTCCAGGACTCTGGGGCCTGGTGAATAATTCTGGAGTCATCATGCACATGACAGCAATGAGTGGCTGAGCAAAGAGGACTTCATGAAGATCCTGGACATGAATCTTCTGGGGTTGGTCAAGATGAATCTGCTGCCCCTAGTAAGGAAGACGATGGGCTGTGTGGTCAATATCTCCAGTATCTTGGAAGGCAATTATGCTCACCACTATGCGACCAACACATCTCCAGTTTCTTGGGCCAATTGTCCCTTCAAGTAGTAGCTACTACATCTCCAAGTGGCATAGAGACGTTCTTGGACTCCCTCCAGTATGCATACACAGAGCCCACCATGCTCCTGTGTCTGTTTCAAAGTTGACCATATCCGAAGGTTTGTTTCATCACAGACCTGGATGTGTCCTTCTAGAACCCTCCCTTGCAGTGTCTATGTTCACCAGCAAGAGCCTGTTTCTGCTCTGAGGTGGGGCGGCTGCAGGTCTGAGCAGCTGTTCTCAGCGTATCTCTGCGCTGGAGTGGCTCCCAAATCAGGAGTTGGCTGAGACAGAATGATCATGCCTACAGCATGATCTGGTCAGGACACAGAAGAGCTATGCTGCCCAGCCCCAGGGAGCCCTGGAGAGGAGCACTGACTTGCTTCCGCTCCACTCAAGAGAGGTGAAGAAATCTTGGGACTTCTCTACATTCACACTAAGCATATGGGAAGACAAGGCCGTTTGTTCCCTGACATCAAAACTGAGAGTTCAGTGATGGACAGGAAGTGGCATCATGTCATGATCTGTCACTGTGTCCACTGTGGTGGACATGGTAGCAACTGAAATAGGGATGCAAGGGTCTGAGCTGAGGACAGTGAACTGGCAATATGACATTGTAGCTGGTACAGTGAGGAGGGAGGCTTTCTGGAAAAGGGACTCTCCTCATCTAGCCAGGGCAAGTAAAGGCTGCAATGATTGGCTGTGCTTCCCGAATATCTTCCTGGGTCAAGATCAGGCTTGACTGGCCTTGGGGAAATTCTGAGCAGGTGGGTTTGGGTGGTCTTTCAGGGATGGGGATCTGGGCAAGGGACACTTTGGGTCCTTGATGGTGGAAACATGGGAAGGGATTTTGTTAGTGGGCTACTTACACATCAGCATGAGAGATCAACGGGCTTCGGGGCAGAGGAGCTTGTGACATGAGGCATCTGAGTGGGCAGAGAGGAGCCCTTAGAAACAGTTGCACCCCATATCCAGGGGTTGGTCAGTGTCTAGCTAGGACAAGAGAGGACAGAGAGTGGCCTAAGCAGTAGGGGAAAGACACAGTGGGCACAACCTGAGATAACTGGGGTGTGGGAATAGAAGGAATGGTATTTAGGGTTTTCCAGCAGAACAGGTGGATTCAAATAAACAGCTTTGTGAGTGGAACATGGATGGGAAAACACACAAACCTTGTTCAGAGCTGCTGTCCTCATTACTATTATTTGTAGTTTAAATTTCCAAGATTTCAAGGTTATTTCATTCAAACTTCTGTCAGTGTAGTTGCTTTTATTTGATTCTTTACTCTTTATGGTTGTCTCCCAAGGCCTCTGACCCAGGCCTTTTTACCAGATTTTCTTCTTGGGGTGAAAGCAAGCTTTACAGAGTCTGGTGACCTTGAGATTCACATGACCAGACCCAAAACAGATGCCCAGGACCTCTTGAACACTGGGGCGAGCAGCCAGAGCAAGAGACCTCTGGGGAGAAGCTTCTGCCAGCCAGAGAGGTGGTGGAGCATGGAAGAGAAAAAGTCACTCCCCGGAAGCCTCAGTCCAGTGTAATTGCCGGTGACGGTCTCATTTCCAAGCCAAGAACTGACTCACCACACATAGGTCTATTCCCTTGGCCCATGGGGTAAAGTCACTGAAGAAAGGTATCGAAGCTTGAGAGACTTAGGGACCATCATTGTCTTATCACAACAGCTTATTATTCAGGGGAGTTTAAGACAGAGAGGGGAGACTCCCAGAGACACATGGCATCTCTGTTGGAATATTTGCTTTCAGGGTTTGGATTTCTAGTCTTTAAACACCTCAGTTTTTATAATGCTCCCAGAGGTGGAGCCTGATTTGCCTTGCTGTGTAGATACATCTCAGTATCTACACACATCCAGTGGAATCCATGTAATTTATTCTGTACTAACTGGGGCTGATCACAGAAATTCTTAGAATTCTCTTAGTAAGCATTTGTCACAGAGCGATGGTTGGAATCTAGAACACACTAGGTGGTCTTTCTTCTATTTCAGACTTGAAATCAGTGACGTGTTGGCACCAGCTTGGTGGCGTATTATAGGGAGCCGCTTTTGTGTTCCCACCACCCATAATCCGTGGAGTCCTGACTGGGTGTCAAAGTCATCTCCACTTATGAGCCACATGCCACTGAGGATTGTTTTATCTTAAGGATGTAACACTATTCACTTATCCACTCCATGAAATGTATTTGGAATTGGTTTCTTGCTATGCACTTAGGCAAGTGATTCATGATTCAGTAAAGTAACAGTATATGCTAAAGATGGGATGTAATTCTGTGGTCAGAGTTTAATTTCGGTTATTCCTAATTTTTTTTGGTCCAGGGGAGTTTTTTGTTATAAAACAGAGGGGATCCGACTGCATAAAGAAACTGATGACCAGTTCAGTCTTGTTTTTGTTATTCTGTTTTTGACGCTATAGGATGCCTTTGAACTGAACCGGAATGACACATTTTTCTAGAGAAGATAGAGCTGATAATTACTGTTTATGGCAGAGAACAGTTTTACCTGTTAACACCAAAGCTCAATAACCACTTCATTTTCTTCTTAACAATCAAACCCGTGATTGTCACTCCTAGGAATGCATTTTAGGTTGTCCCCCCTGGATCTGTGTGCCCTGAGCAACAATCCCGCCAACACCTTTGAACACACTCGGCCGTGTCGATGGCCTCCTGACCGATCAGGTCAATGTGACCTGTCAGGGTTTCGTGCCTCCTTCACATTTGTCTGGCCCTGGGGTTCTGAGTCTATTCCAGCTCCTGAGTTTCTGCAGGCTGCTCCCTCTCAGCCTTTGGATTTCTACCAAGATGGGTGTCTTTCCCAGCCCAGCTCATCTGACAAGAGCAGCAAGGTGGTCTGCAGCAATGACACAAAATATCCGACTTGAGGAAGGAAGAAAAGCTAATTTTTCATCATTCACAATCCCTATCCTAGAGCTCAGGCCACAGGGGTGCTCACTGTCCCCAGGGAACCTCTCATGGCCAGACAGGAAATAGCCTGTTCACTGCACTGAGATGCTGGGTCCCGGTCAGAGAGACTATTCAAGAGTAAAGAGTGCTCACTTCATTGTTTATTCTGCACCCAAATTCAACTTACGCTGTACTTGAGCAGAGAGAGCCAGACTTGCTGACTTGTTCATCACTGTTAAGACTTTCCTCCTCACCCATCTTAATTCTACTCCAGAGCCTCACAATGGACAGACCGATTTTCACTTACCTCCAGTCCCCTGCAGCGCCATGGATTTGGTGGCATGGATTTGCCTTCAGTGTCAGATGGGAGAGGCCTCATGTTTGGCAACAACCTTTTAGTTGGAATCTGGACTATCAACCCAGCAGGGACACTTGGTGACCAGCCTTTTTGAGCTACAGCTTCTTTCTATCTCAGGGAACACACTCTCCCAGGTCAGCAGTCACCTCCCAACAGCAAGGTCACACTCAGGAGTGATCTGGACCCTTCTTTTTGTTTTGCCTACTGGGCTAGCTTCCAAGATATCAGAGAAACCACCTCCCAGAGCCTCTCCTCTTTCTTATTTATCCATCAGGTGGGGATCTTTGTGGACAAACTGGGAGATGCCCAGAGCAGGGCAACTAGTTCTTGATGCCAACACCACTGATCAGCTCTCTACCCCTTCCAGTCTCTCCCTGGCACTAGTTGAACCAATTCCCCTCCCCTTATAGGGGTTCCAGCCATCCCTGCTTAGCGAGGGCAGGACGTGGTCCTGTTCAAGTTCAGTCTCCTCTACCTCTGGAGTCTCGGCGTCTGAGGTTCAGATCAGGTGTGGCTTGGAAAGGGGAGGTCTTCCCCAACGTGGGCATAGAGGTCTTTGCCACAATGGGGCATAGGGCAGCTCAACCATCACAACTCTGGGGTCAGGACGTGTGTCCAGGTGTCTACACCAGAGGATTGCTGTGTTCAGGTCCTTGGCAACACTCCAACCACTCCCTTCCCATTATTGCCCTGAGGTCAGACACCCTTTTCTACCCACAATTCCCTTCAACCAGAAAACGGCTTTATCGAGAGAACACTTTACACACTTTCATATCCTTGAGAATCTGGCAGTGACTTGACTTCTCAGGACTGGAACTGTGTGCAGCCCAGGTGAGCTAACCCGGGTCCGGAGCGGGGGTTATATCATAATCACGTCTGGCAGGGTTTGTAGTTCACTGAGAAATATCCCAGGTTATGGAGATCAAGGAGCGGTGTGTCAGCAAGAGTAGGATTCTTGTTTCACCTCAGAACAGGGAGGCTGTGCTGCTCACCATGGGCTGTGGCAGCATGAATATGCGAACATGAAAAGGTCAGTGGAGAAAGTGGAGACAGGTGCTGTGGCAGAGATGTTTAATTGAGTGCTGTATGTGGGGTTTTTAGTGCATGTGTCAGAGTTTTCCACAGAGTTCACAGGGTGCCTGCTGACTGGGCAATAGTGCTAGAAAAACAAGCAGGAAGTTGATTTTTCCTTACTATAGAGCTTGAAGCCAGAGTGAAGCAAAGTCTCCTGACTCACACCCTCTTCCCATTGCAGCCTGTCTGTCTGCTCCCTGCACAGCCATGTGGCTGTACCTGCTCGCCCTCGCCTGCCTGTACTACCTTCTGCGCTGGTACCGGGAGAGGCAGGTGGTGGGCAACCTCACAGACAAGTATGTCTTCATCACGGGCTGCAGTTCTGGCTTCGGGAATCAGCTGGCCAAGCAGCTGGACCAGCGGGGCTTAAGGGTGCTGGCCTCTTGTCGGTCTGAGAAGGACGCAGAGAGATTGAGGGCCCAGACGTCCAGCAGGCTGGAGACCGTGATTCTGGATGTCACCAAGTCAGAAAACATCACTGCAGCCACCCAGTGGGTGAAAGAGCGCACAGGAGACAGAGGTAGTTCCCAGCCTTCTCCTGTCTTCTCACTCTGTGAGTGGGAGATCCTCCTTCAAGGGTGGATCAAGGGTGGCTCAAGGGTGACTTCCAACAAGTGCTTGTGAAGTGTTCATTGAAGTCTTTCTGGTTTTCCTCTCCACGCCCAACTTAGCAGGTCGAGTCTCTGTGCACTACTCTCTTAACCCTCTCTTGGGACTCTGGGGTTCTGTGGAGAGTGTGCCCTACTGCAAAGACACATCCAAGTTCCATTTTGATGTGTTCTCCTCACCTAGCAGATGTTCTCCATTTCTTTATGCCCATTAGGGTTCAATACTGTTTCTGGAAGAGGCGAGTTGAGTCTGTATTGAGGTTGTGTGGGTGAGCAGTGCTGGACGGAACAGCTGCTCTCACACTCTTGAATTCTTGATGGTGACAAATGATCATCCCTCACATGTCAATATGCCCATTTTCACAAAACAACACATAGTTCTCAGGACTGGCCTAACAGCTGAAATACTAGTAACCAACCCATTTGTCCTTCCCCATGTCTCTGTCTCCTTTCTCCCTCTCCCACCCTCACTCCATGGAGATTGTTGGGCACTCACTAAGGACTCTGCCCAGATGGTGGGAGCTGCAGGTGAACGCTAGTCATGTCTGTGAGGACTCATTGACTGGAAAGCTCTTGGGCGTCAGTTCTCTCCTACAGTGACTCCACAGGTGGCTTTCTCTGTTGCTGGCAGCCTGCTATTCTCTCTCCCACTTCCCAAGGGCTTATTCATGGTGGCCCCTGCTGGAGGGTGAGTGGGGCCAGAGTTGGGACCTCCCTCAGGGCACAACTCACTGTAGCTCTCTCCCCTCTGTGTCCAGGACTCTGGGGACTGGTGAATAATGCTGGGGTTTTCATGCCCTTGGCTCCCAATGAGTGGCTGACCAAAGAGGACTTCATGAAGATCCTGGATGTGAACCTACTGGGGCTGATTGAGTTGACCCTGAGCCTGCTGCCCCTAGTGAGGAAGGCGAGGGGCCGTGTGGTCAATGTCTCCAGTGTCGCGGGCCGTGTATCCCTTGTAGGTGGGGGTTACTGCATCTCCAAGTATGGCTTGGAGGCCTTTTCAGACTCCCTCAGGTACGGATATGCATAGCCCCCCTGTCTTCGTGTGTTCCTGCTTTGGGGGAGTCTGTGCCCAGGGAATATTTTGTCACCAACCTGGACTCTCCTTGTAGCCCCCTCTCTTGCTGTCTCAATGTTCAGTGGTAAGATCCTGTCTCTGTTCTGGGCATCAGGACAAACTCCAGGCCTAAGGAGTTGCCTTTGTCATATCTCTACTGAAGGAGCTCCGGAGCCAGAGAGTCTCAGGTAGATTTGGAACCAGGATGCCTACCCAAGGAGTCAGGCCGTAGGGGCCCTGCAGGTCAGCCTTAGCATGCCCATGGGTGCACAGAGCACTCACTCTTCAGCATCTTGGGGGTGTCATGGATGCTCACTCAGTGAGTGTGAGGACAAGTCAGTTCATTCCCTGATGAGAACTCTGACACCAGCGGATGAAGCAGATATAGAAATTTTGTGGCCATGCCTCATAATGACGGTGACCAAGTCCATGGTTAGTGTCTGTTCAAGTTCGTGAGGGAAGAGCCCTCAGGAAGGGTCAGAGTGAAGGTGGGAACTAAAGTTGGGAACCTGGAAACTTGGCAAAGTAGATGGGGAGATCTCCCTGAATGGAAGAATTTCATCCGTCCAGGTCCAGATCAGTGTGACAGCCTGTGCTGAGTATAGAGGTATAGAGGTATAGAGAAGGATTTGGGGCATGGGGTTTGGGGGCTGCTAGTGCTCTGTGGACAAGCTGTACAGCTCTTGCTGTGGCAGGCTACCCTACGAAGAGCGTGTCATTAAAACGGCTTCTTGGAATCAGCATTAGTGACCGTGAAGCTGCACTGAGTTGGCTCTGGGTAAGGGGGTCTGAGAGTGCTTCTTAGATAGTTCCAAGGACCTATGTCAGAGTGGCTAGATCAGAGGAAGGAGAGGGCGACTAGGGTGCAGGCAAAGGTGAATAGACAAAGTCTGGAGATTGGAGCTCGGAGGCCTAGCAGAGATACCTGAAAGTAGCAGCATCAGATAGCATAGATAGGACTGAGAGCTAATCAGCCTGTGTAAGCAAATGTAGGTATTTTAAAAACATGCAGACCTTTTAGAATTTTTCCTCATAACAGTCCTTTTCTTCAGAATTCTGAGCTTTTATATTCCCTCTGTTTTGAGTTGTCCTACCTAATTCTAGTGTTGTATTTGTTCATTTTTGTGTTTTCTCCCCAGTCTCTGATGTTGCCCCCTCTATGTACCTGCAGGAGGGAGCTTTCCTTCTTTGGGGTGAAGGTGGCTTTGATTGAACCTGGTTACTTCACGACAGAAATGACTAGAGCTGAGAATATTGCTGAGAGCATTCGCAAGACCTGGGCGCGGACAACCCCAGAGATTAAAGAGATCTATGGGGAGAAGTTCCTGGAATCTTGTGAGTGAGCTAGGCCTGGAGAGGGTGGCAGAGAGAAAATAATTTCCTAGAGGCTCAATCCATTATTTGTGCCCCTGATGTCACAATTCTAAG
Source organism: Uropsilus gracilis (assembly GCA_004024945.1). Taxonomy (NCBI): domain Eukaryota; kingdom Metazoa; phylum Chordata; class Mammalia; order Eulipotyphla; family Talpidae; genus Uropsilus; species Uropsilus gracilis. Next base: position 8,761 of record PVHY01025674.1, read on the forward strand.
TCCAGGTCTGAGTCACCACACAGTGGGGACATTAGCTTCAACCCCATGATGCAATGTGGTGAACCACAGCACAAGAGAAAGATTACTGGCTTGAGACCTGGGAAGAACAGTCCCATCTGAATCGCTCATAATTTGGGGAGGAATCTGAAGCCAAGGAGAGGGGATTCATAACAGACTGAGCTTAGAGCATCTGTTTCCTAGGCCCTCGAATCTCAGTATGTGGAGACACAGCTCCGTTAATGCAATGCACACATTCCAAGCAGTAGAGCCAGAGGAGGCCCATTGGTGGGGGTGCTCCTGGGTCATGATTTGGGAAAGCCCCAGTGGAATCCATGGAAATGATGTCAAGTGAATGAGTGAATGAACATCAATCTGGATTCTCAGAGCCTTAGAAATTTTCCCATATGAATTAATAAAAGCCAGAAGGTTGGGAATTGACAATATTTTTTGATGACTTCTTTCTGGACAGATGTGGAATCATTTGAAATGCTTAAACCAAAGTGGACTCAGGATCTGCACATGGCAACAGACTGCATGGAGCATGCCCTGATTGCCTGTCACCCCCGCACCCGATACTCAGCTGGCTGGGATGCCAAGTTCATCTACATCCCCATGAGCTACCTGCCAACCTCTCTGGTGGATGCCCTGATCTATTGGTTGTCTCCTGCGCATCCCAAGCGCATGTAACCCAAGACTGCGGTGCTTTCCATGTTGAAGTTGTTTCTGAGGGAGGTGGGAGGACATATCTCAGGGAAGGGAAAGAAATAGAGAGGGTACTTTCCTGTCATGAGGGAATAATCTCACCTCTTCAGCCTCTTCAGGAGAATTCTGGGGATGTTCAGAATAATGAACCAAGTTTCATGGCTAAGGAGTTGGGGTTTTAGGCACATACCTGTCCCCTGAATGGTCACTCATATCTGAGCCACATGATCCTGATGCCCCCCTGAGGAAGCCACACTTGGAGGAGTTGGAATGATTGGGGTGACTCAGGCCTACCTACTACCCAAGGTCAAGACCTCAGCATGGGCCTTGGCTCTGCAAGAGATTGGAAATCGGCAACAAGGACCTGGACACCATGAGGTCCCTCTACAGAAAGAGAACTGGGGACAGGGACAGACATGTTCAGGACAACCACCAAGATGATCCATTATCCCAAGCTGCCAACTCAGGGGAGAGTGTCTCCTGAGAGTGCGGCATGCCCAGCCCTGCAGAAGGGCCATCTCGAGGTTCGTAGGAATTGAGTAGGCACAGAAGGTAAAGAGAAAAGTGTGAAGTGCATTGCATAGTGTCCCATGGTGTGTGAGATCTTTGTTGTCCGAAGAAGTTCCTGGGGCCTCTAGTTTAAGTGGGTGTGATCTTTCGCCGACTCTCCAACTTTGATGACTTTTTCCAATTGAAAATGAAGTTACAATAAATAATTTATAAAGTTTTTCTTGCCTCTTTATAATCAAGACAAACTGTTTCTGGTCACAATAATTTCTGAACATTACTGTCTACTGAGCACAACAGAACAATAATCGTTCTCTGCTTGAGGAAATTATACCTTAAAAGAGAGAATACACAGACCTGTCTTCATGCAATATTTTAGTTTTTTCTACAATGTATTAGGGATATTTTCTGGATGATGGTCATTTTTAAAGCTTAATCCTATCATTTTTCAGAGACTGGAAGGAGAGGAGGGTAAAGACTGGCTCAGAGAGACCACACAGGACAGGAGTCCATGGTAGACAAGGTGATGGCCCTTCATGATGCCATGTTCCAACCCTGGAACCTGTGACTTTGTTTCCCTGCCTGGAAAAGAAGAGTGAGGTTAAATTGCTGTCTCAATAATGATGCTGCTCCTTTGGTTTTATGAAAGAAATAATTATCAGTTTATAATAGGGAGATTCTCTGCATAGGCACAGTGTCATCCCAGGGAGGCCTCATTACTGTAAGAGGAACACAGAGGAGCAGGCCAGACAAGGAGGGTCCAAGCTGCCCTTGAAGTGGAGCAAACTCAGGGTAAACTCCCACGAGAGGCAAAGTCTATTGGAGGTTGAGAATGAGCTCTGGACGCGAGCCCACAGTCTTAGGAGCCATGAGTGGGAAAGAATAAAGAATGAGAGGGAAGAGGTTGATGATGATCAGAGAGAACCCAACTCTCAAATTAGAATTATGGACATGATCCTAAAACCCCGATTCGAGAGCTGTATTCTCTCTGATCATCATCAGTCTCTTCCATCTCGTCTTCTTATATCCCTGCTCAAGTCTCCTAACACACAGAACCCACAGTAGACAAAATATCAGCTTTCATCCAGCATCCTTCATCAGATCCTCCAACCATCACTTGAAAGAGGAGATGAAATTGGGGGGTGAGGGAGGGAGAGCAATGGAGGAACAGAGCTGCCTAAACTGAAAGGAGAGCCCTTTCAAAACAAATCAAAACATATGGACAGCTCCAAGGTAAACCCAAATTCTTCTAACTTAGAAGCAGAAAATCCTACAGGGCACTTTCGGTGGTCAGTTCAAAAAATGGAACATTGGGCTGGGCAGTCACTTGAGTGAGGTCCACATTGGTGCCAGGCTGACATGGAGCAAATAGGGGTGGGAAAGGTGGTAACCATTTGGTGGATTCTCACTCACAAGCCTTTGACTACAGAAAATGACTCAAGAGCACACACATCAGCTTAGACCTTTTGAGAGAGGACATCCAGTGCACCCCTGAGTGTCCAAAGCTGCTAGTGGGGTAGGGGTTAGGATGAGTCATATGCCACTGGGGTCTTTGGATCTAGGGGTCTTAGGCTGGGGGAGTAGGCCTCTTCTTTCACATGGATTGGGAATGGGGACTGGGCACCTCTGCCGTTCTTGGCTTAGGTGGGAGGTGTAGTAGACTCTGCTCTTCAGGCCCAACTCTTGTGCCAGTTGGGTTGAAGGATAGAGTTGAAAGTCCCCCAGGACATCCTGGGCACAGGGAAGGACCTCCACCACACCTCCACCATAGCCTAGAATACTGGCAGCTTATCGGGTTAGGGTGAGTCCTATGACCCTGGGTCTCGAGGTTTTGGTGTCCAAGGATCTCAGACTAGGGAACTTGGCTTCCTTCCTTCTGTGGAAGGGCGAGGACTAGGCAGTCTCTGCCAGGGGTCCTGAGCTGGGAGAGGGGATTACTAGGCTCTGTGTTTCAGGCACAGTCCTGGTCTAGTTGGGTCCAGGAGCAGGAATCAAAAAAGTTCTTTTGGACAGCTTGGGTCTTTGGGGAGCCCCCCAGCACGCTCACACAGAGGTCTAGGGTGCAGGCTGGGTTGGGGGCTACATAGGGTGAGTCCTCACCACTGAGTTCTCAAGGTATTAAGGTCCAGGGTTCTCGGGTTGGAGGAGCCAGTTTCTGTCTCCATGTGAACAAGGGGTGGGTGCTGTGCAGCTCTGGTGGTGCACAAGCTGTTTGTAAGGGGAAACTCCCACTCTGGTTTGCTCCAACCTCAATCAAACCTGCTTTAGGAACAAAAAAAAGAAGCAGTTCTCCACCTGCATACATAAGGGAGTGGAGAGGAAGTAATAATGGCCCTGGATACACTCTCCACTTAGGTAGGACATAAACAGAACTTGGTTGGATCACTGACACAAGAACAATAGACAAGTGATAAGGTGACCTGCCACAGAGCTTCACTTACATTGGCTCTGGGGCTGGGGAACCAAATTTCTGGTCCAGCAATTTGTGCGACGTGAGCAAGACTCCCTCCTTTACCAGTCGATGGGAGAAGAAAGCCACCGAAAATTGACTGCAGCCCCAGAACTGCAAACCCAGAGATGAGAGGAGCTGGACCAACCACCTGGAGAAATCTGTCCCCAGCATGGAACATCTCCACTGCCAGTGGCTGGAAGTTGTGTTCCCAACCCAAGATACCAGAACTATCAGCACAGGAGAACCACCATGTAACAGTTGTCAGAAAGGAAGAGATAACCTGAGTGAAAAAGAAGACATGGAACCCTGTAAACACAGAATCTGGAGAAAAGGAGACTGTCCTGTCCACCACAGGTATCTAAACAAATATGGTGTCGGGAGATCTGCTCCATGTACCTGACTTACAGGATGTTCCTGATGCGTTCAGCCTGCCTACTCGCCTGTTACTCCTGGAGATCTGAACAGCTTGGTCTTTGTGAACCAGGAGTGCAAATCTGTACCCAGGAAAAAGGACATCGCTCCCAAAAAAGATGAGAGAATCAAGCATCAACCTATGAGGATAGCAAGAGTTGTTGGAGTGACCAGAAGGGAAAGTGGGCAGGGGTAGTAGGGTGGGGGTATAGGGTACCAGGTGGAAGGGAGGACCATACCTAAGGGGAATAATAACTATACAAATATGACCAACATCATACAAAAGTTAGACATCAAAACATTATTTTTTTAAAAAGCACATGCATGTGGAGGAATCAGCACAAAATTCATTTATGTTTGGAGTCAGAAAAGAAGGCCTCAGAGAAAGAGATTGAGAGAAGAGAGATAGAGAGGGAGGGAGAAGGAGAGAATTTCTATACTACAAAGCACTGTGGGTCCAGACAGTCTGTCCTACCCTAGATAGCGTCTCTGGTACAAAATCACCATCCAAGCCAAGCCAGAGATGGCCATGCAAAATGGCAGCTGCCTGGCTCAGCAAGGCAAATCAGGACTGCCTGCTTGTAGCACAGGTGGCTGCTGAGGTTAAAGGAAAGTGCTGGAACCCATTACATAGGAGAGGCGAGTGGCAAGAAGGTGGACCAGAAGGGACATAGGGGCTGGGAGTTGCACAAGTGAAGAGTAAGGGACAGTCTGTCAAAATTAAGGGAGTTCTGACACCAACCACATGGTGAGAGAGAGTGCAGCTATTTATGCCTACCTATAACTCTTCCAGGCCACCGCATTACCCCCCATTCCCATCACCTTCTTTCTGGAGTCATGACTCAGAGCATAAACACCCAGTTTTCACTATCAGGGAACGCTCTATGGCTTCGCTGTAGCTCTGGGCATGGCATTGTATGGAACCAGTACTTGCCCAGTTGCTGGGGACAGCTACATGATGTGAACTGCTGGATGTGGAGGCTGGGATTCGGGGGTGAGTTGGCTGACCAGAATCTGCTGTTGCATTGTGTTATAAAGGAAACCATACTGCCAAACCCTGCTATGGTCCCAGTCTTATCAACAAAGCATTCCATGGATCAGTCACTGGGATCAAACATATACATTACCTAATGTCCTCCCCCCCCCCTAATATCCTCCCCCCCTGGAATTCCCTGTCACTCCTCATGATATAACCATTACCAGACACGAAGCATCTTGCGTTGCCTGATATCTGATTGGCAGGTCTATTCCAATCTTATGCGCAGTGCTGAACTGCAGGTAAATGAGACAGAGGCTAGGCAAGCCTTGAAGTGTGACAGAATGCATGGCGTCAGTGCTGGATGTGAGGCAACAAGGGCCAGACTGTGATTGGCACTTCCAGGGTCTATGGGATCCTTTCCTTACCCAGTAGACACTGAGGCCTGCTGGGAAGGATCAAGCATCTTACCTGAAGGTGCAGGGAATTCCAGTTTGCAGGTTTCATGGTCTGTGGTTCTCTGTCCTCCACGAGTTCTTGCTGGTGACAGGTGATCCATCCACAGGAGAGACTATCCCCAATTTCACATGACAGCACCCAGCAAAAATACTAGTGCCCAGCCCATTTGTCCTTCCCCATAGTTTCTCTTTTCCTTGCTCCCTCTCCACCCTCACCCTCTCCCCTCTGAATCCTCTGAGATTGCTGGGCACTCACTAAGGGAGCTGTTCAGAGGCTGGGAGCAGCAGGTGAACACTTGTCTTGTCTGTGACGACTCACTGACTGGGAAGCCCAGCTTTGGGCAGCTTTTCTGTGCTCCAGCAGCTCAGAGGGCTGCTCCCCCTGCTCCAGGTGGTCTGATGTTCTCTCTCCCCTCTCCCCAGGAGGTCTGTCCATGGTGCCTCCTGCTGGAGGGTGAGTGGGGCCACAGCTGGAACCTCTCTCAGGGCACAGCTCAGTGTGGCTCTCTCTCCTCTGTGTCCAGGACTGGGGGCTGGTGGATAATGCTGGTGTCGCCGTGCCTGTGGCTCCCAATAGTGGCTGACCTAGGAAGACTTCGAAAGATCTTGCACATGAACCTGCTGGGGCTGAGCCCTGATCCTGCTGCCCCTAGAGAGGAAGGTGATGGGCCATGTACTCAATGTCTCTGTGTCCTGGGCTGGGTGTCTCTTGTAAGTAGGCGCTACTAGATTTTAAGTATGGTGTGTGGAGCTCTTCTCAGACTACCTCAGGTATCAGGACCACGCCCTGTCCTTGAGTGTCCCTACTTCCAGGAAGCCTTTTTCCAGAGTATCATTTCATCACAGACTTAGACACTCTGACCCCGAACCTGTTTCTCATCTTGTCCATGGCCCCTGACCTCCACTTTCTGTTCTCTGTCATGTGGACCCGAGGTCTAAGAGTGAGATTCAGTGGATCCGGCCCAAGACAGAAAGTATCTGTAGCAACATTAAATATCTGTAGCTGGGGTGATATGACTGAGGCGTCCATATGCGCAAGGATGACACCGTCCTTGGTGTCCTTTGGGAGAGGAGAGTACTGACTCTGCTTGGGATCTGATGACTCATAGATGGTAGCATGAGGTCCAGAACTTTGCTCCTGATGGAAACACTTTGGCAGGAGAAGATACTCAGCAGAAAGTCAGCTCAGCCCCCGCTCTCACACAAGAGAGGGACAAGTGTCTCCTTCCATGAATTAACAGTGACCCGCAGACACCAGAGTAGACAGAGATGGACACTTAAGCAGAGGTGGCTAAGGGGCTTGTCTCTCCTCCCCTTCATGAGGACATGGTTCTACCCTAACAGCCACCTCTGGTGCTCAGCTCTCTGCTGCTATGTCAGAGGCTCCCATACCCTGCTAGCCTCACGTCTCTCAGCCCAGATCCCCTCTCCACACCCTCCAGTGTAGACCATGGTCTTTTGTTTTCTACTAACTGTATTGAGCACCTACTGTGTGCTGGGCTGAATTCTCTGAATTGCCAGTGCTCTGAGGCCCTAACTTTGCATTTTCCTGTTGTGACGATTTTCTGAGTCTCATTCAGCAGTGAGACTTTGGCAGAAAACAGGCTCCTGAGCTGAGTCAAACTATGGTGGAGGAACTGAAGCCTGTGTCTATGTTTTCCTTTCCGTTTAATATTGAGGAGGTGGAGACTTCAGTGGAACATTATGAAGAGCAATCACCGCTGCGTGAAAAAGGATGGGGATTAAAGGTTGTGGTGATGTTCATTCTCAAACCCATCATGAGCTCTGGAGAAGACAAGGGACTTTGGGATGTGGGGATGATTTGGAGTATCTCAGGAAGCCCTGGGTCCTTCATAGCTGTGGTATCAGCCAGGAAAGGTCTGTCCAGGATTTCCACTGGAGTACAGAGCCAGCACGTCAAACTCAGTCTGACTTTCCAGATGTCGTGATAGCATTTGCACCCCCATAAGGAGAAACACCAAGCAGATATAAAAAAAAGATCAGGAATATAAATGCTGCATCTTTAAGATTCTCGGTGGTATATCTGCAGGAGGTGTGGGCTCACCCTAGGGGCCCCCTTGTAGTCAGAGCACTGTGAGCTCATAGCTGCTGGGCCTCAGTTGGACCTACCTGAGAGCAGAGATGTGGGAGATGGGATCATTGACTCAGAATGTGGACTGTTAAGAAGGGGGTGGCCTTTGTCATGGCGGGACATCAAAGGCGTTGAGAAGCAAGTGCGGTATGAACCAGGCCAAAGCCTCTCCAGCATTCAGCTGAGCCTCACACCTCCTCCAACAGGTTTCGTTTCTTGGGTGAGAGCCAAGCCCAGGTTGTGCACCTAGGCAGCTGGGAACCAGCCCCTGAGTGTTCAGGGCATCCACCAGGAAGTTGTCCTCCTCCTTCGATTTGCTGACCTGGCCTTGTGTGAGGATGAGGCCAATGAGTTCCCACCTACAGTACGCATCCGCTCTAAATGCCTCCTTCAGCATCTTGTCCTCAGGGTGTCTGCAAATTGGGTCCCACTGCAGGCAGGGCTGCATGGCTGTAGAGTTGAAACAACCTTGCAGAGAACCCTCAGCCTCGGCCCTGCCCAGCATGGTTATGTAATCAATACTTCTTGAGCAGTTCCAGCTTGAAAAGAGAGAATATTGGATCATGGTCAAAGCCCTGACTTAGTAGACTTAATACTTTCCAGGAACAAACCGGGGGGCACGGGCTTGTGTTTCTGGGTCACACAGTTCAGCCATGCAGGTGTGCTCCTAGCTTGCCCTGCCCACAGCTGCGATGGGGGTTGTGGATGTGATGGGGTCTAGTTAAGATCTCAGAACAGAGATTTCCTGGCACAGTGTCTTCACAAGAGGTGCCTCTGAAGGCATTCCCACTGTGGAGGCTATTCTGAGGTGAGTGAATGACAGTCCATCATCTCTCTCTGAACTGGTCTCCAGGAATACAACTGTCATTGATCCAAGCAGGTTGGGATTCGAGTTCCTGAAATTTTTACTTGCATCCCCACTTTCCCAGATCCTCTATACCCACTCCCCTGAGCTCTTGTATTACTTGTAAAAGTCACAGTTTCACCAGCAAGATGACTGGTGGAGGGAGATGTATCAAAACCCCTTGGAAAATTAAAGTGAAGAAATTCACACTGAGAAAGAAAATCTTTTCCTTTTAAGGACTAAACCTTGACCTCATCTTTATGAAACCTTGGCATTTGGGGTTCATTTGTTTCTTTGTGTAGTGACATGGCGATGCCCAGCTTGTGTCTTTCCAGAACACAAGTGCAGTGTTTGTGTTCAGTGAGGATGAGCCACATGCCAGTGCAGGCAGGACACTCACTTCACAGCAGAGGGAGACAGTCACCTGGGACAGGTGTGGACGCTCCTGCAGTAGCAAATGGTGCTCCTGCCAAGCAGACTTGATTGCTGTGCTGAGGGCACACATGGGCAGTGAGCCTCTGCGGGCTCTCGAGAGTCCTGGAGAAGCAGCAGGAGGAAGCCCTGCACTTGTGGTTGCACAATGCTTTGTCGGGCAGGCTTGGCAGAGCCTGGGGGGCTCATGCAGGCCTGGGTGGCCAGTCTGAGCCAGAGACCAAAACCCAGGGCAGGCCGCAGCCCAGCAGGCTCTAGGACATGCTCTCGGGGTGGCAAAGGTCAGGAGAAATGGAAAGGCTCCTAATAAACAGGCTCCTTCCTCAGTGGGCTGAGGAAACCACTTATGGGGGATGCTAATTTTGGGTCCACTTTTGTGGTCTGAGCACTGTGCTGGCCCTCGACATGGTGCCCTGGCTCCTAAGATCCTGGAATGAGAAAACCAGGCCTTTCGCTCATGCCCAGAAAACCAAACTCTGTATCAGG
>PVHY01025675.1:0-18111 GCA_004024945.1 Uropsilus gracilis
TGAGTCTAGGTCTTGCTATTTTTGCCCGTGGTACCACAGACTCAAGCAATCCCCTGCCTCAGCTTCCCATGTAGCTGGGATTACAGGCGTGCGCCACCACACCCAGCTATTTGGGGCTAGGTCTCGCTGTGTTGTCCCGAGCAGGACTCAGACCGCGTTCCCTAGCCCCAGCTGCTTCGCAGACTGATGATTACAGGCACGAGCCACCATGCCCGGCTTTCAGCGGTATCTTCCCTCTAAACAAAGAGGGTGTGCAGTGCCCTTATTGACAGGTTCTCTGTGCCAAGTTTTTGTTCAAATCTCCTCGGTGACATTGTAGGCGTCATGTATTTTTTTGGTTCTCCCAGTTTAATGCGTGTGATGCTCGCCCTGTTCCCCTTGAGTCCTACCCGAGTGGCACATGTTAAGGGACTTTCCACCAGTATCTTACTAGTTTGGTTTCTATGGATAGATATTGTCTTAAGGTATCACTCCTCATTAGAGCTCTCGTGTAGAAGGCAAACCCAGGGGAGACTGTGGCGGACGTACCAACTGACCCTCCCGCCGCCGCCCCCTCCCACGCGAACCCTGGGCGCCGCCGAGTCACTGGGAAGTTCTTTTCCAGCACATTTGTACACAGGAAATCAACGGCAAAGATGGACACTTCTGGAGGATTAGAAGAAAATGGAGTACATCCCACAGTGCAATGGAGATGAAATTTCCTGTGCATGAGGAAGCATGAGAGAAAGGGGTATCTGAAGATCAACTATTCATTCTTTTTCTTTCTCCTGGGATAATTTGGAGAGCATATTGTACACAAGGTACTAATTGAACATCAGAGATAAAACAGGAAAAGTAGAACTAGTCATTGTTTGAGAGAATTTATTGTCAAATCCAAAATCCAGGTCTGAAGCCAAAAAACCTGTGGTTTTCAGAATTAGTTTTTTAGTTTTTAATACCCATAGGCAAATCAGACAACACTGGAAAACTGAGACTTTTAAAGCTGTCAATTAATACATTTTAAATAAGCTTTTACTAACACATCTCAAGTTTATATCTATATTGAGGACTGCCAGATAAAGAAAATATTTCAATATTAATGGGTCCCAACTATTAATTGTACCATACTTAATAAAAAATATTTGTGGTTTATCTAAAAAGTGAATTAAACTGAACATCCTATATTATTACCTGCTAACTCTGCAGTCTTAATTTACACCTACTTTATTTTGAAAATAGAACTAGCAAAAAAAAAAAAACTGTTGATACTGAAATATGAGTATAATTAGTGAGGCAGTTAAAGGTAAAGACTGTCCAAAACCCTGGTACTCCATGACAACATTAAATCAGGACATTTCCTACTATGGAGTATTCCTCTCAAACATCATAAATATAAAGGAAATATAAATACCCTCTACTTAATTCACCATATATTTATACAGGAAAATTTACATTGGTTTCCTAGCTTATAATTCTAGCTGTCCTCCCATTAGAGACTCTCCTTACCTCCATGATGATTATTTCTTTGGTAGAAAGAGAAATTATTTCAACAACATGTAAAATATTTCACAAATTTTCCTTGATTCTAAGAGACAAAGCCAATTTTCTCTATGTTTAAGCTCTATATACCTGACCCTTAAACCTCTATAATAGAATGTGTGTGTTTGTATGCGTGTTGTATGTTCAAACAGCTACAGCTCACCTTGAAGCAACCATCCTAACAAGGGCATTTTTAAACGAAAGTATCTATTTAACAGCCTTCTGATTAACTGTCAATTTCATATTGCATGATATCACAATCTTAAGATTTGTATATATTGAAAATTGTATAAGCTGTGTAATTGTAGCACTGTTCCTTCCTTCGCAGCAGAAAGCTCCAACCCATAGGCATCAGTTCCTAGCAGTAGTTAGTATTGACTGATAGGGACAGGGTCAGAAGTCCAGGCTGGCATGGAATGGGAGATTGCTGAGTTACCCCAAGAGGGCAAAGGCCCTGTGTAGACTTATATGGAGATAACAGGATTAATGACCAGCAACATAAACCTGCAGTTTCCAATCTCAGTACCCTACAGCTCAGACTTTGGAGTACATCAGGATTACATCATTGGGAATAAGATAGACAGTTCTCTGTGCACAGGTTTTAGCACCCTCATTGTGAGCAAATGTGGTAGCAGGAAATTATGAAACTCTTTTATGAGGGACAATTTCTCATCATCAGAGCTCATCAATCTTAAGTATTTGTAGTGAGCAAACCCTATGAAATGATGGGCACGCCTCTGTATATGTGACATGTTTACACACTCTGAAACTAATATATTAAGTCAAAAACATGATAATCATAGGAAAAATTATATCTTAGAGCTTTTAGAGTTTATGGTATATGTTTTTATTAATACTCTAAAATCCTTTTTGTATGTATATTTTAATTCTTTAAAATTGATTTTTCCCTAACATTCGATATAACATTTTTTTCAAACTTATAGAAAAATTAAAGAACTTAAAGTGAACACCACTGTGCTTACCATCTAGATCTGCCATTAGCTTTATACATCCTTTTAAATCTATCTTGATTCATCCATGAAATTCATGTTTTGGTGTATATCAAAATAAAGCAGATACTAGTCTCCCCTCAATATTTTAGAGGTAGTAGTTATCCCATCACCGAAGTACCTACAGTCCTCCACCACATTCCACTTCACTCTGCCCCCCATTCCCTGTTTCCCTCCACTCCACAATCCCCTCCAGTATGTGCTTCCCTCTTTGTAGGTTTTAAGATCCTTCATTATCTCACTGCAGCTACTGTTCATTCATGTGGAGAACTCAAGGACACTTGAGTTCCTGCAATCATACTGTACAGTTTTGTTCTAAGTGTGATTCTCTTATAAAAGAAAAAGATAGCTAAGGGGATAAAGCATACAACTATAGAGATAAACATATATATATATATATATATATATATATATATGAGCAATAGAAGTCTGAATTTAGCATTGGTAACTTACTGCAAATACCACGACCCTATTTCAATCTACATAACCCAAGTACAGAAAGTTTATAGTCTCAAAAACAGACTATTGTTTTCAATTTTATTTCATGTAATACCATGGAGAGTTCACTAAATATGAGAATGAGACATGGTATCACTTATCAATACTGAAATCTTCAATCTTAGCTCAGGAATAAACATCAATCTTAGCTTAGTAAGATAGTAAGAAATAAGCTGAATCAAAACAAGCTAACAACCAAACTGAAGTACACAATGGGGAGGGAGTGGGTGGGAGTTGGGGGGACAATCTGGGAGGGTAGGTGGTTGTGAACCCTGGGGATTACAAAGATGGGAACGCTATATATAAATAAATTATTTAATATATAAAAAAATAAGTTGAAAATGATTCAGTGTGCTAGCATTGCACACTGAATGTAACTTGACATTTAACAGAAACATTGGTTTTGTTTACTATTGCCTGTATGTTTTGAAATTGAATGCTAAATATAGCTGTGAGGATGACAGTTCATGGGTGATGTGTTGTGAGAGAACCTCAGAGTATACAATGATGTAAATAATATATATAAATATATATAATCAATAAAAAAGAAAATATTTTAGCAACAATGACATCATTACATTTGTATTCATTTTTTTAATTTGAAAATTATATAAAGTGAAACTCACAGCTGTACAGTAGTTCTTGAATTTTGACATTGACCTACGTGTGTGTCTCCTGAACCCATAACAAGATCTGATTTTTCCCCTCACCCCACAAACTTTTGTCCAGTCCCTCCCTAGTCAGTTGTGTCCCCCAGAGGTAATCACTGTTTTGATTTTTTTCCCACTATAAATTATTTTTGAAAGACTTATTTTTAAAAATTAAGGTGTAACTTAGGTATGATTTATCTGCTTTAATATACTACTTTAATATACTACTGTTAATTTTCCTAAGTGTATATGGCTGTCTGACCACCACCAAGGGCAAGATACAGTTAAATTATCATCAAAAATTTCCCTGGACACCTTTATTGCCGGTACTTTCTCCCATACTCAGCCTCTGGTAGCCACTGGTTGATTTTCTCTTTCTACAGAAACAGAATTCTATGTCATATGAATGGAATGATATCGTATGTGACCTTAAAAGTATATTCTTTCACTTAGCATAACGCACTTGAGATTGTGTCCATATGATTTCATACATGTGTGTCAGTAATTTGTCCCTTATTGATGGTACTGTGGTATAAGAGTATCACAATTTGTCCATTTGAATTACTCTCTAGTTTTGGTGATTGTAAGTAACACTGATATATATTTTACGATCTGCTATAAGGTAGATTTGTACTACCCAGCTTTGAATGTCTTATTTATAAATTCTTAATCCACTACCAGACATGATCATGGGTTGCTAGAAGTATGAATTGTATGATTTGAAAAGAAGTTATTTCTCCTACAAAATTTGCAGCTTATAAAAATCTAGGCTGTCAGTTGCATTACATTACATTTTATATTTTTGACTTCGGGAGTCTGGCAAAACAATTTTCATAGTCTCAAGTGTCTGTCTCGGGTGTGATTTTGTTTTTTTGTGTTTTTTTTTTTCAAGTGGATTTTGAGTATTTTTCTTTCCTGAGCAGGATAAATGTTTTGATTTTCCAGTCTCATCTCAGAAGCAAGCATGTTTGAGCACTAAGGGTAAAGATTTGATGGTGAGGAAGCAAGAAAAAGTGAAATTGGAGGAAAAGAATCAGAGAGAGGAGAGGTGGCTCAGAGAAGCAGGAAAACCACCTACAAATATTTCATCAGGTTGCTATGTGGCAGTGGTTACACCAGGTCAAGTTGCTTAACTGTAAGCCAGGCTGATGCAGGGTTTAGTTAGTTGAGAGATTGATGAGGGGATAAATTTCACCATCAAATTGTGCTTTTGTTTTGGCCAGAGATCCTGTGCCAAATGTGAGGAGCTGCTGCCAGGTGCCTACTGGGATAAAACCTGCTTGTCTCTTCTTGCTTCTTGCATTTTCTGTGAAAGCAAAGACAATTTTGGTCGTTTTATTTACATGCACATGTGCACGTGTATTTATAATAGAGTCGGAGACGGCAACATTTTTCCTTGATTTATTCATTCAACTCAAATAGTCAACCAAAATATATGAAGCATCAATCCAATTCCCACACTTTGGAAACTGTCAGAATAATTAGGCCCTCACTAAAAGAAGAAAATTTTGCCAAGTGGTTTTTGTCGCTATTATAGGAGTTAAAGCTCGAGATGGAATTTTACTTCTGAGCTTCAGTTGAGTCCTGTGGGCTCGGCTTCCTTTCCTTCTTTGAGCTGAGAGTTGAGAAGGAAAGTGCTATAGAAAACTTTGTACTTGGCATTGCAGCAGACTGTTACACTAATAATCTTCAAATAGAAATAAAAGGACATGGTGAGCCATTTTAGTGTGGTCATAACCAACAATTTTGTGACTAAATCGTGTATGGAAATATTTTGAAAAAGTAATTTTGCAACATAACACTTGTTTCTAGAAACAGGCCTCTCATCCCCCACCCCTTACAATTTGTACATGGTTTCAGAGCTTGTCTTCTGGAAGACATTTTTATTTACAGGTACATTATTGTTTAGATTAGGGTCATCAGTCACTTTAACACTCATGTAACATCAATATTCTTTCTCTGTATTTGAAAACATTGATGCTGCTTATGAATTTAGAAGCTCACAAGTTGGTTAATGAATCTCCTGGGAGGGAGGGAGATACATACTTGAATATCTACTTCTTCTACCCCCAGTGTTAGAGGGAGCTGATGAAGTGTTCAGGAAAACACTGTAGTACTTTATCCTTGTTAGAAGGATAGCTTTGTTATAAAGTTCTTGAGTTACAGTGCCTTGTTTTCTTTTAAGATCAAATTTCCTCATAATTGCAGTAGTTACAATGGCAATTTGTTATACTTAAAATGCTTGGCTCTCCACAACATCACTGTTCAGGAGAGTGAAGTGGGAGTTAGATGCATGGATCAAATGATGTTAAACATCAGAAAACTGGAAGCCTCCCACAGCCAAATCAGGCAAGTCTCAAGCCAGTCATTGCCCTGCTCTTTGGATTGTGGGGGCTTTCTGAACAGGCAATCATGTCTGTTCAGAGTCCACCAGGGAGAAAGGAAAACTGTGACAAAGTACACTAGACCTGTCTAGTAGTGATTGCTTGTGCATCTCTGAAGTGCTATCTGTTTGCACATTCTATCTGAACTATGAAATATCTTTCCTTCTGTCTTCCTCCCTTTCTTCCCCCCGCCTTCTCCCTCCCTACTACACTCATCTTTTCATAAAAAAATGGTTAGAAAACGTTTTGAAATCATATTAAATATTGACTTCTTTCTAATAAAAACCTCTATGATTCATAGTAATTCAAAATATATAATTTAAAGGAAGAACTGGTGTTTATCCAGCAGCTGCTGCATGCTGAGTTCTGGAGTGGAGGAATCCTGAACATTCTGTATTTATTGTTCTCAACACTTTCGAAGATGATGCTCTTCCCTCCAGGAAGTACTTGGTATTCTCAAAGCCTCAGTTCACCAGTTAGAAAGAACCATCATAGCTTACAGTGTTTTTGTTCAACAGAAAGTTTACAGTTTGGGAGACATCAAAGCTTAGGGATAAAATATTAAGGATGACATTAGATTCAGGGTGAGGAAATTCTTTGGACAGTCTTACTGAGGCCCTGGCCCCCTCTGAGATGATGATCTGTACAGACTCATGTATAGGCTTATTTCTGGGGTTATGACTTATTTTAAGCATCAGTTTCTTGGAATATCCCATAAACCTGCCTTTTTCCCAAGATATGGGTCCCTGAGCTGGGTGAAGCCCACCTTCTGGTTATTGTCTTGTTATGAAACTGAATCTTGTCTCAGTTCTGACAGAAGGATGTAGGTTGACTGGTGAGTGAGATGGCTTCTGCTCTTGGCAGTTCAGGGTGACTGTGTGGGTGGTCTCGCGTGCCTTAGTTTCTCCATCTGTTTTAGTGGAAATGATCATAACATTCTTGGAGATCACAGAACGGAATGTGCTGTGTAAACACCAGGCAATGTTGTTACAATAAATATTAAATTAGTGACTCTAGCTTAAATTTCCCACACTTGATGACTGGTGGATATACCATAGAATCAGAAATTGTCACTAGAAAAAAAAATCCATCCTCCTTTTTTTTTTTGACAAAAACCAGAATATTCAGATTTTGGCTTCCCTCTGTTGAGAAAAACAGGCTTGCCATTCCTTGTGGAATGCTGGAATGATGACTGCTGTAGATTTTATCCTAATTAGCAGTCTTGTTTCTGTCTGCCCCATGAGTTCTAACTTAGGTGTCTTAACTTTTTTCGTTTTCTGATTACAATTTTTATAGATCTCATCTTTTGAATTTAAAAGGGTCTATTAAAATACGTTGCAACATTAATTTTAATGTTTACTGGTAGACCAGAAGAAGTGAGATACCTCTGTTTTAATTGCTTAATTTCTAACTGCAACAGTCGTATTCACATTGTGTATGATGGCTTTCTGGGTTTTATGGGATGGTTGTTTCTTTGAGGTGATTCTGATTTGAATAGTTCCATTCTCATTTAACATTTCCATGAAGAGCCAGGAACAGGAATGGAAAAATAGCACCCTCTCACCTGAAAGTACTTAGTAAACCTGAGAGTTTATTTGATAAAACAAAGGGAAGTATAGTGACTTAGTGCCCTGAACCACACATTTTAGCTCTCTTCCTTGCTGTGTACATTTATCAGGAACAATAACATCTCCCTGTCTATGTAATTGGGTTGTTGTGAAATTCAAGTGAGATTTGAAACTGTTTTATAAACTTGAAAATATTACATGAAAGTGTAAGATATTGGCAACAGTAAGTATTAATGAGTGTAAACCAACTTATCTTTGTGTGATACCTGTATTGTAGCAATCCCTCCACCCAAAAGACCTCAAACAAACTCAGCCTTTGATCATTTCTAGGCTTGCCGGTGGTCAGAACCTGACCACTCTTAGTATGTATCCTGCTTGGAAAGGACAGAGTTCAGGAGTGGAGAATGAAGATAGTCCATTATCACATTTTATTCCGTTTACTTAAGAGTGATTTGCCCAGTCTCACTAGGAACAACACCATTTCAACAACTATGAGCTGTGTACCATGCTCAGAGACAACTTGGTACAGGGGAAAAGCAGGAGCTCTACAAGCCATAAACTTGTACTCAAGAGCTAGGCCACCATCTGTGGAAAATTCGTGTGCGTGTAATGCTCTGCGCCTGTTTATTGCCTTGCGAAGTTGTTTTGGAGATGCATTGAGATAATACATGTGGAGTTTTTTCTATCAGTGACTCTCAGATCTGGATTTGGGGTGAGAAGTACTATTTGTCTCTATCTTTCGTTGACAGGAACATTTGGGTAAATGGTTTTAGTTATTAGCAAAAGTTCCGATAGAAATACTGGCATGAACTCATAATAATGGGAGACTTACAGAGATCACTTTAGGCAAAGGGCCCATTTAAAGCTGAAAGCTGTATATTCATTTTGTTTGTCTCTTAATTCAGTCAACACTACACATCTCCTTTGGATTCTTGTCCACAGGAGTTAGCAAACTAGAGGGCAAACAGACATGGGAGCTCACAATTTCAGCATGCAATGATTAGATTTTTGATGCTAGTGTTAGAATAAGCAATGTCTTTCCAGAGTAGGGGAAGACTCTAGCTAAACCTGAAGGAACAGATGCTGGCTGAAGACTAAAAAATTTAAGTGGCACAGTACATTGTAAGGGGAAAGACTGACAGATCTTCTGATATGTTACAAGGAATGATGTTTAGACCAAATTTCATTTTTGGTGGAGCCAAGGGGTAGGTGGGTCAGAGTGTGTCTGTTTGCATGTGTGCGCATGCGCGCACACACACACAAGCACAAATACATGGATAGAAGATGCTGATAAGTTGATACACTAGGAACTAGGTCTCAGTGAAATGTGTATTCCATGCTGAAGATAAGACTTCCTCTTGTAAACACTGAACGGTCATATATGAGACTATGGAAGTTGGTGTTCTCATTAAAAAGTAATACTAGTAAGCTATCATGCACTGCACATTTAATTTGATAACTTTTCCTCCCCCCCTTGCCCATTGAAGAAGGGTATGCATTAACCCAGTTACCTTCATGCTAGAACTCTGTGTTCAGGAATTGAACACGTTCCATTGAAAGCTAGAATTAAGATTGACTCTGTGGCTATGTCACAAATGAGATACTTGCCAGGTGATGTTTAAGAATCCTTAGAGGGTCACCTCCCATTGTTCTTATGTGCAAAATTAAATATTCAACTTAAAAGCTCATTTATTGAACTCTTAATTCCATGCAGAGCACAGTGCTTGCTAACTGCAGGGGAGAAGTAAGAATGAGTAGACATGGTTAAGGACTTACGGTAATGGCAATCACTGCTTTTTGTTGAGTTTGACATGGTTGTATATTACTTGCACTAATTAACTTAAACATTCCAAAGTTCCCTGAGATGAGGGTTATAGTGTATGCTCTATGGAAGTCAAAATTTGTATATCTAGAACTTCTGTGGAGGAACTGGGATTCAGACTCCTGTGCCCAATGCCAAAGTTCATGTATTAACTTCTTTTGGTGTATGACAGGGAGATGTATATGAAAGTACTGCCTATAAGGTGAAGACTTGGAGAGCAAAGGAGATTGTAAGAAATATTGTAGACTTCAATTACAGTCACTTTAAATTATAAAATAAAACCAAAACTTTACTTACATTTGTTAAATTATAAGTCAGAAGAATCAATCATAGCACATGTCATGCTCTAAGAAGCTAGAGAATTGAAGGGGAAATGAAAGAATGGAAAAGATTGGGATTAATTTGAAATAACTGGAGGTGGAGGCAGCTCAAGAGACTAGACTTTTGAAGGACTGAGAAAATCTGAGCCACCTCCCAAAGCTCAAAGGGCAGTTAATCATTACAAGCAAATGGAGAGGGAGAGGGAAGCATGGCAAAAGAAATGATCAGAGGAAAAAAAAAACTAATCTTGATGTTCCAAGGATAACAGAGGCTCTGAGATCAAGGTGGGAAAACATGATTAGAGGAAAATGATGGAAGAGCAAAGAAGATTTAAAATGCCAAAGATTGTATGTCAGATTTGTTAGTATAAAGGTCAATTTACACTTCTTATATGGACAGAGTTGCTTTTGTTTATTATTCCCCCGATTTGTATTTACAGAAGAACAGAGGCCAGAGGTGAAAAATTGAGCATCTTCAGGGCTTCTAGCATGTTTTGCTTGCTGATATACAACAGTAGTTTTCCTAAGAGTCTCTATGGAGATTGATCCCTTGAGAGACATGACAATAAATTAGTCTTCCAGAATTTTAAGAGTATGAAGGGATACAGATGACAACAGACTTGAGTTCTAATTGTCATGGTCCAACAGGGTTAGATTATCTCCGGGTGCCATTTTCCTCAGTGGTCAGGAGATTCTCCAGTCCACACTGTTGACTGTACTATCAGGGAAAGTGAAATATGAAATTGAAATTCCAATCAATTAGAATTGAAAGTGGGAAGTGGCACAGTGTGAAAAGACTAAACTAGGCAACTGCCTGAAAGAATAGCTTCTTGCTAATCAAACAAAAGAGCTGTGTGGCTTACAAGTGTCCCTGAATCTATGAATTACTGTTGCAGCTGAATTGAATTGAGTCTTTGTGATTTAACTGAACTTGAAGTCCAGGCTTTGCAACTGCATCTGATGCCTCTTCTGTAATCTTATCTCCCACTTTTGGCAGAGATGATGAGGTGATGTGCCCCTGGATGGAAGTGATTCAAGCTTGTTACCAAGTGACTTAAATTTCAGAGGAAATACAAGTAATTTCAGGCCTTTCGATTGATTGGTGCCAACATTTCTTTTCCAGTTAATTGGCCAACCAATATTTCAAAATCTACTCTCTTGTTTTATTCATTCCAGTCTCCATTATGGTAGCTTCCAACCACAGAGGCATTGTGTCCTTATTACATATGATGAATTTTTGTAATTTTGCCTAATTTCATTAATTTTAACTAACTTTAAAACTTAGACTTGACTCACTTATTTAGAAACTGTGTAAGTATATGTGAGTCAGTTTGGGTGTGTAAATCTGTTTCAACTATCAGTTTTGTGGACTCTACATACATCTCAAGTATTTCCAATGAAAATTTGACATCTGAATTGAGATGAATTGTAATGGTAAAATATATTCCTGATTTCAAGATTTAGAACCAAGAAAAAAAATATAAAGATGTCTCAATAATGCTTACATGATGAAATGATAACATTATGGGTTTACTAGGTTGAAAATATTATTAAAATTTATTTCACATTCTTTTTTGCTTCCTTAACATGGTCACTTAAAATGACATATGTGGTTTGCATTCTGTTTTTATCAGTGTTGATTCAGAGGTTGACTACCTACAGTGCCTCAGGTCTACACTCACCACACACAATAGGTACAGAGGTAGTGAGGTTACTGCCCTGTTTGAGAGATGGAACATGAGCAGATAAAGCCCATGAATTCAGATTGTGGTCAATACTGGAAAGTTCTGATGCAGAGTGATGATTGAACAGGAACCTTGAAAGATGAGGAATCAAGAGGGATAATGGGAGGTTTCTTTGAAGAGGAGCTCTCGACCTTGAAAGTTGGGTATATTATGTTTCCCTTAGCTCATTCAGAATGACTTCTTAGGCTACTGGATCAAAGAGAGGATATGGAGAAGAGCTCTGGCTTGAGACCAGGCCTGGCCACTTAGAAGACTCAGATCCAACTAGGCCAGGGACCAGGCAGTCAGCCAGCACATGGGAAGAGAGTGTGGCAGATGGATTTTGAGGACTGGGAATCTGACAGGGTGGCTCTCCCATAAGAAACATGTTCCATTTTGAGTACTAGGTATTCACATCAGAATGTACAGTAGGTTCTAAGTTGTAAGACTCTGTATGCCTGGTTCACTATGGTGCCTAAACTTGGGAAAGGCAGAGTGTATACTGGAACTCATTGTCATCTGGTGTTGGAAGTCTCAGCAGAGATCTGGAAGTAGACTGAGAATTAGCATTTGTAATTGGCACACACAGTTATGCTCATCTGTAAAAACTTGCCCTATTAGTGGGTGTTAAAAATCTGGTAAGATATCACTCCCTGACTGACTGGCTTAAATTGAAATGATGCCAACAATAGTGACAAGGGTCCTGAATGGGCCATTTCCACTTAGCCAATCTCCTTCATAAGAAACAGTATGTAATGGGTTCTAGAGATTGATTTTGTCTGACCTGTTTGATCGATTACTGTCCATGTGAACAGGGGCAAAGAACTTGCTATTTCTGATTTCCAATTTGCTCATTTATAATGATGTCATTGACATGATGCCAATCAACTTCTGAAGGTTGTTACTGAGATCAAAGAGGATTTGTATCATCATCTCACTCATAGAGAGTGCCTGAAAAATTGCATGTACTATAGTCATTGGCATTGTTTTCAGTTTTCCCATCCTCTTTTCTAAAAGTTAGCATATACAAGCGAAGTTAACAGACCTAATTTAGATATGGCTCCTAGATTAGAATTTGGGGATACTTTATGTGATAGCATCAAGAGAGAGAACACTACTAACATCACTCTTGGGAAAAATAAGTTTACCTTGGCTCTTCTGGGCCACAGACTTTGGCAAACTCATTGAAATAACAGCTTTTCTCTAAAATTATTTTTGTGTTTCCAATTCTAACAATTCTGAATGAAAAATTAAAGAAACTTTTGTATTTAAAATAAGCAACTTGGAAGAAGAACCATAGAAACATCTTTATCTGAATCATCTCATTGACAGTGTCTGTCTCACAGAGCATCCTGACATTTGATTTTCATGTGGTTCTTGGCCAACTTAGATGTAAATTTCATTCCAGGCAGGAGAGAGTGACTGATGGAAGAGCATTTGTATGAGTTGATTTTTACTTTTGGTTAAAGAATAATTCAATGATTTTGTATGATGTAGTAGAAAGTATAGGCTTAATAGTAGGTAGACTGTTTGGGTGTGCATTTTCCATGAGTAACTCTGACCACTTTGCTTAGCCTTTTGAATCTGTTTCTGTACCTGGAAAATGGAGACAACGTCTTTTTCTTTCATTGAGAGGATTAGAAATTATATAGGTAGACTACCTGGGATCAATACTGGTACTTTGTGAGCAAATAAGTTGCCACCAGTTGCTGTCTCAAGACAGCATGTTTCACTGTGTAGGAGTTGGGAAGATACAATCTAGGACACCAGGAAAATATAAACCCCATATTTAGGTGACTCAGATCATAAGTGGGAAATCATTTGGTGAGAATGCAAAGCTAGGGTTCTAAGAGTCCCTTATATTGCAATGTTACCGCAAGACAGTGAGTATTTGCATTGCTTGACTATGTGCTTGAGAAATTTGATTACTCAGAACATGCTTCTGAGTGTTCTTGCATATTTTACACATACCTCAAAATAAAAGCAATGGAATAAAACTTATGTTTAGGGCAGTTGAATAAAAAAGCCAACAGTGGAACAAGTTTATGGGGTTGTCATCCAACCCCATCCAACCAAGGCTGATTACCTTTTCCAAGCCCAGAATCTGTGCTTCCTTTGTACCGTGACTATTTGTCCTATATGTTTGATGGTAACCAGGGGTGTGTGTATGTGTGTGTGTAATTTTGTTTGACTGAGGGAATAAAGCCAACAAATGCCAATGCATGAGTAATAATGATAGAGTTTCAGTATGATGAATGTCATTATTAATTCATGGTTCACCTCAACTTCATGTCTTACTACACAGTCCTTACTGCACAGACTACTGTGTATATGTAACAAGACTATTTCCTAGTAACCTCTGTTCCACTTGGTGGTTTATTGTCAAATTTTAGAAAGTAAAAAAAATTCTTCAAATAGTAAGTTGTCTTCATTTTTTCTTTATTTTTTTTCTACATTATTGTAGTTTGCATAGTTCTCCTGCCACCATGTTACCCATTAGCAGTTACACTTTATCTCTTCTTGCCCTTGTTTGGGGACAGGGAGTGGGAATCGTTATTCATATTGATTTAGTTTTGCTCAGAAGTTAAGAATCAAATAGAATAAGGTCAAAGGGCAGACCTGCGAGAAAGAGGATCTTATTTTTCACAAATAAATTGTTGTCTTTTGGATTCAAGTTCATTATTTGTAAAATGAAGGATTTGATCTATATGATCTCTAAATTTCATACCCCAAAATTAAAACATTTGAAAATTCTTAACTAAAGCATGCCAAAGACCTTTATTACATGCTTACTGTGATCTTTTTGATAAAGCTATTGCCTCCTTTCTTAGATGAATGAAGCAAAG
This sequence comes from Uropsilus gracilis, assembly GCA_004024945.1. NCBI lineage: Eukaryota > Metazoa > Chordata > Mammalia > Eulipotyphla > Talpidae > Uropsilus > Uropsilus gracilis. Next base: position 14,341 of record PVHY01025675.1, read on the forward strand.
ACTACTTGGATGGAGAAAGCTCCTTGCCTTTAAATCAAATTCTAGAATAGGAGATCATTTTGGAAGAGCAATATTATTGCTGAAATCTTAACACCTGGCTAAAGTCCCAGGTTTGCTTGTAGTTAGGAAGCAGAACCCAGCCTGTGTATTGATATAAGAGAGAAAGAGATGGGGGGTAAGAAAGAGAGAGGAGTGGATGAGTATGGTAAGATGTACAAGCTCAGAAACAAGGAGCCAGTCCCTGTCCTCAAGGGGTTTTTGCCATATGAGGTCATTTTGGCTGCTTTTGGCCTTAAGCCTATCAATTGTAATATCTAAAAGTTTATCCAGGGTTAATGCTTTGGGTCCATGTCAGCCTGTGCTGGAAAGGGCGATGGTTCTTTACCCTGGAGGTATGTCAAGAAGGAAACGTCTCCTCAGAAGTAGTTACAGAAGTCAGTCTCAACATGTTGGTTACCAGCTGGGAACTGGCCAAAATGCATACCGGAGAGTGCTTTACAAAAGTGATTGAGACACAAAAACTCTAACCATTTAATCATATTCTGGAGGTTGTAGGTAGCTCAGAAATAAGAAATGATGACAAGGTTTCTTACCTGTAGTACTTCCTTGATAATGGTTTTTCTTAATACCCATTTTCAAATATGATATTTATTGAATCTACTTCACATTGAGTCTATTCCACTTCATAGGGTTGTAGTGTTGAAAACTCTCTCCTTGGATGTGGTCATGTTTAGTGGATTTATAAATTTTGATAAAATAGCCATTGCAAGTGAACCTACCCATGTTTGAACTCCAATTGTATCTTTGTGGCCTATCAATAAACATATAACAATTTTAACCCCCCAAATAGTGAGGGGATTGGAAAGGAACTATTTTGTATCAAAGGCCTGCAATGTGGTTCACAGTAAAAGGAGAACAGCAGTAATTAGATAAGGTCACTTTGGCAGGGTTGCACAGCAAGTATTGCTTCTAGAATTAAATCTGGATTTTTTGTCTTACCTGTTTTTGTCTTACCTGTTTCTACCACAGTATGTACTGCTCATATATTCTTATCTATATCTTGACACTTCAAGTTATGTCTTTCACCTAAAAGAAAACTAGTTTGGCCTCTACATGGTTTTTGGTTCCCCTGGTCTGGTTACAATCAATCTCAGTAAACATCAGGGGGAACAGGGTAGTACATTTTCTCATGAGTCTTACTGTAAACACAAGGTGATTGCTTTTGCCAGAGCCTACAAGCAACAATGTAGCATTTTTCTCTTTCCATGAAAAAATTTTTATATTTAGAGTTAGCCAGTTGGACTTAGTTTAAATGATCCCAACATTATAGTCAGGAGTCAGTGGAATATATGCCTCTTTCTCTCCATCAGATCTCATCAGGGTGTTAACCTTGGTCAGAACATTAGTGTCAGAGCTTCTTCATGGCCCTTTCAATCTGGTGCTTGTTGGACTTGATATTCACCATTAACACAAATGTGTTGTTGTCTTCTCTCTTCTTCATGGCTGACTCAGTGGTCTGGGAAAACCTGAAGATAGCTTAGTGGTCAAGCTTTTTTATCCTGGGGGGCTCTCAGCTGAGGATCTTTAGGGTGCCTTTGGAGCAAGAGTATCTTAGGGCCCCAAAGAGAGGGTGATATGCAAATTATCTTTTATTTGTGACTGTGGATGACCCTTTGCACTGTTTTTTCCCCCTCCTTTTTGGCTCTCAAAGTCTTGTTTTCACTTCAGCTTTTGGAGAGACCAGAGTTTTCTTTCAGCATCATATTCAGGAAAAAATAATATATGTTTTAGGTGTACAGCTTTTACCAACACATGTTTTAAATTAAGGTTCCCATTCTGTATTGTTGACTGTCTTCATACAGCAAGGTGTAGTGGTGAGAACATGCTGAAACTTCCAAAACTTGGCAAGATAGAACATTTTAAAGCAAGAAAGAACCAAAGGGAATCCTCTTTTGCTAAATCATATGCCACTTATTATAATTGCATCAACTGAGTTGTGATCACCTCAAGGGGAAGGGTTAACCTATTTATTTGGCAGCAGTTAACTAAATTGTCTTTTAATAATGAAAGGACAAGTAAAACTTAAGACTAACAAACTATCAGCAGAACTGAAGCATAGATCAAGGGAGGGGGAGAGGAAAAAGCTGGGGGGAAGGATGGGCACAAGAGATTAAAATGATTGTTCACAGGTGACAAGATGGTGGGAGAAACAGGATGTACAGCAATGTTTGTATATATATAATATATAAGTGTATATATATAACATAAGTATAATATATATTATATATGCAATCATTTCTTTAAAATTAAAAAAAAAATGTGTCTTCTGCTTCAGTAGTTTAGAGGTTTGTTAGTGGATTCACTTATAGAACTTCCATGCATAGAACAGTCCCTCTCACCATTGTATCTGATAAATATATGTTGACTCAAATAGATTGGAAAGATTAGCAAGGAACAGTTGCAGCAAACAAGTTTTGAGGATGATTTTAGGAGCAAACTCTTGAACACGAGTCCACGTATATCACAAAACCCTCTATACTCTTCAGGCATATAATAGGCAAAATCATTCATTTAACAAACACTTACTGCACATCTGTTATTGGGTAGGTCATCTTAACATCAGGTTCACCAATATGAAAAATATAGTACCTTCCTTATAGGAATGTATACTTATATGGAAGGCTCACAAATAGTTAAACTGTTTTTGATCATGGTTGTGCTAAGATAAACAGAGTTCTTAGAAAGAATCAGAGAAGGTAAGATGTGTTCACCTAGAAGCAGCTACAATTAAAGAAACTAACAACTGAGGGCCTCTTGTAAGAACTTGGAAAATGAAAAAAAAAAAAAAGGATGAAACTTTAAAGAAGTTCAATCAGAGGGTTATTAGGGATTTCTGCGAGCAGGATATGAGGAAATAAGTGTTTAAATTGGAGATGTCTTCTGATAACAAAGATCCATAGAGAGCTCCTACAGCTCAACAAAAACAAAGCAAAAAACCCAATCAAAAAATGGGGAGAAGAACTAAAAAGACACTTCACCAAAGAGGAGATACAGATGGCTAATAGAATATGAAAAAATGTTCCACCTCACTAATAATTGGGGAAATGCAAATTAAAACCACACTGGGATACCATCTCACACCAGTAAGAATGGCCCACATAAATAAAACAGACAACAAATGTTGGCACGGATGTGGAGAAAAAAGAACTCTCTTACACTGCTGGTGGGAGTGCAAACTGGTCCAGCCACTATGGAAGACTGTGTGGAAGACCCTCAAACAATTGAATGTGGACTTACCATTCAACCCAGCAATCCCACTACTAGGAATATACCCAGAGAACATGAAGACATTAATTCAAAAGGACACATGTACACGCATGTTCATTGCAGCCCTGTTTACAGTTGCAAAGAATTGGAAACAAACCAGATGCCCCCAAACGAATGATTGGCTAAAAAAAAATGTGGTACATATACACGATGGAATACTACGCATCCATCAAGGAGGACAAACACATGTCATTTGCAGCAACCTGGATGGAACTAGAAAGACTCATATTAGCAGAAATAAGCCAAAAAAGAAAAAGAGAAGTACAGGATGGTCTCACTTATATGAGGGATATAGGGAAAATCAAACAAACAAATAAAAAATGAAAACAACCAATGGGACTGAACCATGGAGCGAGAGAGGAGGAGGAGGAAGAAGGCAGGGGAGGTGAAGAGTACAAAAGATCAAGATAGTTAACAAATGTTAGTGAAGTGGGAAAGCCCCGG
>PVHY01025676.1:0-18115 GCA_004024945.1 Uropsilus gracilis
CGGTGAACAGAAGAACGAGATTGAAACCCTAAATAAGAAAATGAAGGAGATGCAGCACATAAGAGGAGCGATAGAAGACATCAAAAATACTGGGAAAAGCCATGAAAGCAGACTAGAAGAAATTGAAGAACGAATCAGCACACTGGAGGACACAGAAGTAGAGAGAACTAAGAGAGAAAAAGAGAGTGATAAACAAAATAAGAAGATAGTGGAAAAAATCAGAGATCTATCAGATACTTTAAAGAAAGGAAATATGAGTAATTGGAATCCCAGAAGGAGAAGAGAAAGACATAGGAAATGATAGGCTTTTTAAAGCAATAATAGAAGAGAACTTCCCAAAATTGAAGAATGAAATGAAAATAGACATACAGGAAGCAAAAAGAACACCAAACTACTTCAATGAAAGAAAAACCACAGCAAGACATGTAATTGTAAAATTCCCAAGAATTCAAGATAAAGAAAAAAATAATGAGGATGACTAGAGAGAGGAAACAGATAACCTACAAAGGAAAACCCACTAGACTGACCTCAGATTTCTCTGAAGAGGCACTCCAAGCAAGAAGAGAATGGAGCCTCATATTCAAAAAACTCCAAGACAAAAAGTGCCAGCCAAGAATACTCTACCCTGCAAAGCTGTCCTTCCAGTATGAAGGAAATATTAGAACCTTCTCAGACAAACAAAATTGCTCTTTGTATGGAAATATTGTTCTGTTTCTTTCTATCGTCCCAGCTATGCCCTCCCACTGTTAGCATTTCTTGGTACCTGCTTCTCATATGACTGAATTTCACATATCCAGTGGTTCCAAAACTGTAGCATGCATCCTAATTTACCTGGAGGACTTTTTAAGACACAGATTTTTGGGCCTTGTCTTCAGAATTCCTGATTCAATAGCTCAGGAATGAGAATTCTGGTTATTCGCATTTATAAAATATTCCCAGATGAGGTCTATGCTACCTGTCTAGAAATCACATGTCAAGAATCACTATACTTAACCCAAATCAAAGATGGATCTTTTGTCTGAGAAAGTTATTTTATTCATCTACTAAAACTGATTTGGCAAATCAGGACAAATAAGACAACTGGATAGTGAAAAATAAAAGTGGAGATTAATGAAATAGAATAGCACTGGATTTTTTTGTCATAAACTTAATGTAGTATATGCACTTACTGACTGTCAGTGAGGTACACATGAAACCTATTACTATTATAATGGGTTATTCCTTCCATTTATAGTTAAAAAAAATGATGTATCCTGTCTCTGGAACTTTCTGTGCAGATTGAGCAAATTACCTCTTCTATTTAAAGTTTCAGTTTCCAAATGCATAAAATGGAGCTGCGCATCAATACCTAGAAAGTTTCCTAAAACCAGCATAACCTGGCTGGTGCAGCATAACGACTGGCATACTGAAAGGACTTACTAACTGTCCAACTTAGTGCCTTTTTCCCTTTCTCGACTTGTAGATGGCAATATTCTTTCCCAAGAATAGTGTTGCCTGACTCCAGTTGAACAGTAGTGTCAATTTCTAGTTCTCTTGTAGTTGGCTCTTAGTGTGCTTGAGTTTACACTTCTCCCACTAAACTGGTAACACACATATGGAGTCTATTTCTAGGAAATGTTATGCAAATCTTTTCAGAGGGGGAAAATATGATAGGCAAATTATGTCAATATTATCCTCAAAGCAGTGTTTTGGAGATAAAACCTATCCCATATGTTCTGTTTTACTTACTTTGGCATTTTTAACAGTTTAACCATAGCAGCTGCTCCTGATCACTAATTGACTGTAACATTAAACAATGGATGAACGTCATCCCCAGACTTTTCCTTCTGTGTCAGCCTCAGAACTTCTAGATATTTTTTGTTTCTCCAGTTGCTTCATTCATCTTGTGTTATACTTTGTCAGCACATGACTCAGCAAAAAAAGATGGTATAGAACAGATCAAGATGACCTTCACATGAACCTTGGAGAAACCAGAGCAGTAACAGATGCGGTAGGTACCAGACCCTAAGATAATATGGCTCCATACACAATCTTTCCATGACGCAAAGGACTTTGACTAAGTTTCCATCACCACTCCTGGCTGATGGATGATTTTCCATGTGAATTTGCTGAGACCTTCTTCATCAGACACTATGTATGCTCATTTGTTATGTTGTCCATGCTAGAGACTTGAAATTCACTGTTGATTCTGTTTTCAGATCTACGACTTGAAGTCATTCTCCAAATCATATCAGTGTTTCTAACTGAACTCTTGATTCTGTCTATTCTTCCAGTCTGTTCCACACAAACCACATCTTCACCTGAGATCACTGAAGCAGCATCCCCACTAGTATTTTCCGATTTCTGTTGAATCTTATTTTATCCATGTTTTACCCCATCTGGGAAGATTTTTCTAAGACAAAAAAATATATCATGGTTTTCTATTGAAACCAATTGTAGTAATTTCTCATTACTTTCAAAAATTAAGTTCAAACTCATCATGCTGACTAAGTCTAAAACTGCACTGTTCAATATGGTAGGTGCTAGCTACATGTGACTATATGATTTACACTTAATTAAAATTGCATTTTAATTTCCTCGGCCACACAATTCACATTTCAAGTACACAATGTACATGTGGAGCTAGTCACTACCACCTTGAATAGTGAAGTCATAGAATATTTCTTTCAACACAAAATTTATACTGCAACATCCTGATCTAATTATTGAAAACTAATAATATTATTTCCTGTTGTAAAGCTGTATATGGCCATCATATGGGAGAATTAGTATCTGCAAATACTGCTGAAGATGAAATGTAAACTTATTGAACACTCTACAGGTCAACAGTTCTTAATGAAATTAAGATGCAAAGCTCCACAGAAGTCTGACACCTATCTCAAAGTAAGTGGATTCAAGAATGGTTGTCACAACATTACTTGTGCGAGGAGACAAAGACACCAAATAAATGTTAATGACCAGAAGACTAGATGAATTGAAATATGAAAGAAGCATATAGTAGATATTGAAGTGACAGAAACAAATGATTAGATGCATGCGCACGTACACACCTACTCACACAGATGCACATACTCTTCTCTCAAAAAATAGCATTACATGTTTATGGCTAAATAATATTGAGCAATAAAATAATAATCCAAATGTCCTAATGTATCAAGAGTGTGGCTGATCTTAGAGCACGGACTGTATGATTTTGTTTACAAAGTTCCTTGGGCATGCAAACTAATCTTGGATAATAGAAATCAGAACAATGGTTGTATCTAATTGGGCAATTTACTATAAAGACTCAGAAGGATACTTTCTGGGTAGATGGGAGTGTTCTGTGTTTTGATGAGTGTGTCCATTACATGGGGTCTACATTTGCCATGCTCATGCAACAGCACACTTAAGACTGTGTACCTCTCTCTTAACAGGGATGGCTACACTGAGATAGTGTAGTATCGATACTGTCTCCACCTTTGCATCTCTTCACTCCTCATGGAATAATTGTGGCTACAGAAAAGAGAAATAAAGGGGAAACAAAGAAGGAATTGAAGCATGTGGGTGATAAAGTTGCTAGGTGACACAGGAGAGATAAAGATGAGCAGAAAAGGAGAGGAAGGTGAAAAAGGAGAAAAAAGTGGAAAGAAATGAGAAATGTAGCTATTTGAATCTTCAGTGTTTCTGGGCTAGCTACATAACTGGAATTTTCAGTAATGTATGCATTTCTTTTTCTTATAAAACTTGTTTGAGTGGGTTTCTGGCATTTGCTCTCAAAATGTACTAGTACATGAATATACTTCAATATTTTTTAAAAAAAATCAGGATTGAACATTATTTTAGCATTTAAACTGTTTACAATGGCTACTTACAAAGAATATTTCATATGAACCAGTTCTAGAAAACTGTTAATCTTGTTCATCTCATCTTACATTCTCCAACCCTTTCTCATATACCACACACAATTGGAAGAGTTTGAAGACAATGTCAGAAATGTTATCATATCAAAGTTAAACCTCATACATTAATATCATCTTATATGTGAATGGTCTGTACTTACCAATTAAAAGACACAAAATAGTAAATGGAGTTAAAAAGATTTAGTCACCTACACTTTGTTTATAAGAAATTCACTTAAAACCTAAAAACACCAGAACCATAAGGTAAAGCAGTAGAACAGCATTGATGAGATTGGAGAAGACGGCCTGCAACAGGAAAACATGGACAGATCACAAATCAATACAGACTGGCGGCCCAATGCAAACTTAAGATGGAAAACCTATCAACAAGATTCTCCTGGTTCCAACAACACAGTCCCTCACCCAAGGAAAGAACACTGCCACAGGAAAGAAAGAGACCAATGGACTTAACCCCTACTAGTAAACAACAAAGAGTGGGTTTTGAGAAAATGGAAGGGACAGCAGAGGAGGGAGGGGGAGGTATCCCAAAAATTAAAACCACTTATTGAGGTTGCGATCTAAAGAATAAAATAAATAATATTAAAAAAAAAACCCTAAAGACAAACACAATTAAAGTAAAGGTTAGAGTCTAGTTTATCAGACTCAAAAAAGATAACTGGGAATAAAAATGGGTGTTATATAATGGTGAAGGGAACAATTCATCAAGAAGATATAGCTGCCATTAGTATTTATGCAGTAAACATATTGCATTTAGTTATATAAAGCAATGGTTAAGAGGCCTAAAACAACATATTGACAAAAACAATATTATTGTCAGAGACTTCAGTGTACCCCTTACACAAAGAGATTCAACATCAATACAGAAAGTTAACAAATAAAGACCTTAAATGAAACATTCACCATATGTATATGACAATATTTACAAAATGATACACTCCATAAGAAATTAATGCATTATTCTTAGATGCATATGGAACATTCTCAAGATTAGATCATTCTGGGACAGAAAACATTTCTCAGAAAATATATGAAAATAAAAATATCAGGTGTCTTCTTAGAGTATAGTGTTTTATAAAGCTAGAAATAAATTATAAAGATAATTCCAGAATAAAACAAAACATGAAGATTAGGCAAAATACCTTTGCATGATCCCTGGGAGAATGATGAATAGAAGGAAAAATTTAAAGCTACTTGGACACCATTAAAAATGGAAAGACAAGCTACCACATCTTGTGTGATGCTCTAAAAGTGGTACTACGAGGAAAATACATAGCAATATGGAGTAACATAAACACACACAAAGCAAAGACACACTCAGATACAAACAAAAATCAGACAAACCTCAAAAAAATGAATTTACAAATGAAGGAATTATAAGAACAAAAAATCCAAAAATTTACAAAAGGATGGAATTAATAAAAGAGCAGAAATAAATGAAATGGAAAACAAATGGTACAAAAGCAATCTTATGGGAGAAAATAACTACAATACAGGTCACCCTAAGAAGCAAGAACAAGCCCAAATATACAATCTAATGCAATCAAAATAGCCTGAAAAAGAGGAAGAGGGGCCAACATTTGTAAGGAAATAATAAAAATAAGAATGACTATAAATTAAATAGAAATCAAAAACCTATACAAAATCATTGAAACTAAGATCTTGTTCTTCAATAAGATAAGCAAAACAAACAAAATAAATAAACCTCTAACTAAGCTAACAAACTAGAAACAAAACATTAATAATCAAATTACAAAGAAAAAAGGAGAAATCACCACACAACACAGAAACACAAAAGATCATAAGAGACTACTATGAACAACTATATGTAAATAAATTTGATAATCTTGAAATCGAGATAAATTTCTAGATGAAGTCTCCTAAGGTTAATCTAGGAAGAACTAGATTGCTTGAACAAATAGACCACAAGCATGGAAACTGGAATAGTAATTTAAAAAAAGTTCTCCAAAAAAAAAAAAAAAAAGCCCAGGAGTAGATGACTTTTTAAATAATTTTATCAAATGTTCACCTTGCTCAAATTTATTTTTAAAAATAAAAGAAGGAATGCTCTTTGATGTATTTTAGGATGCAAACATTAGTCTATTATCAAAACCATAGCGATACAACATAATCAACATGACTCTCTTGTCTAAAGTGATACACAAATTTAACACAATCCCAAACTAATGCTAACACTATTTTTCAAAGAAACTGAATAAAAGATCTTGAAATATGTATGAAACCATAAAAGACCTGAATTGCAAAAAGAATCCTGAGAAATCAGATTATCACATTTCCTTTTTTTTTTTTTTTTTTTTTGAGACTAGGTCTTGCTATTTTTGCCTGTGGAGCCGCAGGCTCTTGTTGCCCGGGGTACCACAGACTCAAGCAATCCCCAGCCTCAGCTTCCCAGTTAGCTGAGATGACAGGCGCGCGCCACCACGCCCAGCTATTTTTTTGGAACTAGGTCTCGCTACTGGCCCCAGGTGGGACTTGAACCGCGATCCCTAGCCCCGGCCGCTTCATAAGGCTAATCTTACAAGCACGAGCCACCGTGACCGGCCTATCACATTTCCTGATATCAACTTTACTATAAAGCAATTGTTCAAAAATATTATCATATATCAACATAAAAATAGATGCATTCACCAATGGAAGAGAAGTGAGAGCCCAGTGGAAACCACACATACACCAGCATCTAATTATGATAAAGTAACATGACCAGAAAACAGAGAAATGAGTTTCTTTAGCGAATAGTGCTGGCAAAATTGGAAAGTCACACATCAAAGAATGAAGTTGGATCACTCACCCTATGCACAAAAGTAAACTCCAAATGGATTAAAAATTTAAATAGAAGACTTGCAACACAGATCTATAAGAGAAAACATTGACAATACCTTCTATGATATTGATAACAAAGATAATTTTTGGTGATTTAATCTCTGTGGCAAGGGAACCAAAAGCAAATAACAAGGACTGCCTCAAATTAAAAAATCTTCTATACAGTTAAAGAAAAATATAAGACAATTAAATAGACACCCTTCTGAATGGGAGAAAATATTCTCAAAATACATAACTGTTATAGACTATACATATCCAAGATGTATGAAAAAACTCATACAATTCAACAATAAAAACAATCAAACTCATAAGTGGGCAACAAATAACAACAGAAAATTCTCCAGAAGCCCCCATCACATGAACATATTTTCAGCATCATTTTTAAGGAGAGGTATAGAGTAAAGTTACAATGAATACCATTTCATACCCTGAGGATGGCACATGTTAAAAAGATCCTGACAAGTGTTGGAGAGGATATGAAGCGAAACAAATCGTATTACACTTTGGTGGGAATGTAAATTGAAGGAACCATTTTGGGAAACATTTTGAGTTTACTTTTAAGAATGGAAATAGTATACCATCCAGCAATCACATTCTTAGGCATACAGCTCCAGAATAAGAAGCCATCAATTAAAAAACAAAGGAAAGCATATGTTCCACAAAGTTCATATAAGTTGTGTTTATAACAGGATATGGAAGCAGGCCAATGGTTCACCAAGGGGTGACCAGTGAAGGTGATAAAACCAACGAGTATGATATATCCATAAGAAACACTGAGAGGCAGCAACATTCAACAATACACAAAATGATGTGCAGCAAAGTAAGTCCGAGTGATAACAACATATTGAATAGTTACATAGTAGATGATTTGAAAACAAAACATTTCCAAAACCCAAGGCTATCAATTACCAAGGTTAGGACTCTAAAATTAAAAAAAAGAGGAAGGGTAATGGGACAAAGAGAAACAAGGGATAGCAGTAGGAAGATAAAAAGAAAAAACATGGAGCATCTGGATGAATTTAAGTCAAAGTCTTGTGCCAAGCAAGAAGGCAAGGTTTTCCTAACTTTCAATTTGATGGAGTGTTCCTATTAAAAAAAATTTTCTAAATAACTGGAACTTATTCCTAAACGTAACACACCTAAAATAGTAACTTTGTGTATAGTTATGTATCCACTGTATCAAACATTTCTTTACATTACACTCATATTGGAAATCTTTCACATTCCTTGTTCCTGAATAGCTGACTACTCTGGAACTTTTACCAACCTATTGTCCTACATTTCAGTTTCCCCATCTATACAACAATATACCTTTTCACAGGGTTGCTGAAGATTGAATGATTAAATATCAGTACTTAAATAGTGCCTATGTTTATACATAACTCTACACGTAACTTATATGTGCACCTATGTGTGTGATGATTTTTAAATGCTATCATCCACACAATGAAAAAAAAAAAAAGAAAATCAATACTATTGCTGTATTCATGACTGCTGAAAACAAATTAAAATTTTTTGTAGTTAATCATATCCTTGATTTATAGTCCCAGATTATTTGTATTCTATAATCAATTAAGTACCTTCCGTGTAGATTTAAGTGAAGAACTTAATGCACAGGTCCATTTATTGCATATTGCTTTTTATAAATTGTAACTTTTATTTCTGATTAATTTTTAAGATTATATAAAATATTATTTGCTTCACAGTCATATTTACAAAATAGGATATATTTAGAGAACACTGACCTTTCTTTTTATTTTGTAAATTCTACCTGCCCCATCTTTCTTTCTTACAGATAACTGATTCATTTGGGCTTTACTTTTTTAGTTTATTTCTTAGTTCTTATATATGTGTATATGTGAATCTGAGATAAGAGGTAACATATCTTATATAAACTTTTCTGGACCTTGTCAAGTTTATTTCAAACATGTAGAATCCTTCCTTTGAAATATTTTACTTTCCTCCATTTATTCCAATTATTTAACTAAAAATAGAGGTTTACTATAAAGCAAATTTCCTTAACAAAAGATACCCTTATATTCTGTAACCAATGGGAGAAAGACTTGAAAAGTTAAAAAAGTTACTTTGAAGGCTAACATCTATAACTATTAAGATTCACAGCAGTTTCTTTCCTCTTTGGAGCTGAACAGATTTTTTGATGAAGAAAGTGTAGGTTTTACTAATGGAAATGGTCTTGTGTGTATACCAAGCCTGGGTTTGTGGACATTAAAAGCTATTTGACAGGCACCGATCTTTTAACTGGTATGAATTTGGGAATAGCAATTTCTTTCCTGCTTCTTTGATCTCCTCCCAAATCCCGTGGTGGTATATTATGACTGCAGAAAACTGTAAATGTTAGCAAACGGCAATTTGAAAGCCCTCAAAAATGTAGTTGCAAAGGCAATTCAAACATCAGGTATCCTTCCCATCATCTGGACTCTGGTTTTAGAGTTATTGAGGGGGTTCTGTCAAGTCTCAAACTGCACTGGATTGCTGATCTGGTGTGAACACTCAAGTTACTCCGAATATGTGTATTTTTAATGTAAGAGAGCAGCTGTTACTCTCTTATACCCTTTTCTTTAAAAAAAAAAAAAAAAACCTACATTCACACACATATTTCTCTGAAAAGGCATTTCTTTTTTGAGGATAAACATAACAGTTTTGAATAAGGGAGCTATAATCTCTACTAAGCACATGAATGTCTGATCCCTGATGCTCTCTTACTGAGATGTACTTTCCTTACCCATCTGGAGTTTGGGACTGGTGTTCAGTGTTTCTGGGAAGCTTGGTGATGTAAAAGAGAAAAACTGTATACTTCCTTTTACAGTAATTGTGAAGATACTGAAAGAAAACTAAAAAGAAAATAGGAGAGATTGAAAATACTAATTTTTTTCATTCCCTTAATATGAAATATTAAAATTAAATATTAAATTTCATACTAAATATTAGTAAGATGAATACAATGTTTATTCAGTACATAAAATATATCTGTCCATTATTGTTCACACTTAAGCACATGCACAGAATATCTGGTGTCTGACTCTGTTGTCACTTATTATTTCACCTACCTGAATTATCAAAAAATGACCTATGCCCACAGATATGAAAGCTACTTTCCTCAGGGAGACTGAAGAATGTTGAAGAGGATGGTGGGGAAGGATTACTTTTTCCTTAAAGATCTTTGTTACTAACACTTAAGGACCTTTTTGACCTCAAAACCTTTCAGTATCAGTCACCATCCTTGTGAGGGAGATAATTGATGTCAAACTAAATGATAGTCTCCATATTTTCCATCCAAGTCAGTAATAACTCCAGAAGAACTGTTTTTACTCTGTCCTCTGGAATTTTAGCAGTGCTTGTCTCAGTATTTAAAGGAAAACACCTTTTATCATCTGATCTGTCCACACCCTACCATTGTTTTATCTCGGTCTGCTTTCTCCAAACCACCCTCACTTCTCTAGAATTAACAGAAGCACAATCAAGAGAAACCACTGCACTGCAAGTAATTCTCATTCAACTAACAACATGCTGTATGACTTCAGTGCAGCATCCTTCTCTGCACCCCAATTCTTTTCACTACAAATGGGAGCCTTGGCATAATGATCTCCATGGCTCCTTTCAACTCTGACATTTGGGGATCTACAAAAATGCTCCAATATATTAGAAGATTCCATTTAAACACCTGGCCACTTTAGAAGGGCTTTGCATATATATTGTATTTCACTTGCTAAATCATCAAATAAACCTGACATGAGCAAGCCCCAAGAGGACAAAAGACCAAATTGCAAATGTCTGTGATGATGGAGGTCTTGTAAACTGAGCAGTGATTCTAGAAAACCATTGGGTGCTTCACAGAATGATGTAAGATTATAAAGTGATGTATTACCCATGAGAAATCCTTTCCATTTACATTTCATTTTTCTCTGTGGTATTTAACTTATTTTTTATTATGTGCAACCATCATAAATATTTATACAGCAGTGTATGATTGGTCAATAAAGAAAAAATCAATACTGGGTTTTTGCTGCCGAGGAAGGAAATTGTGCTTTACTTGATTCTATTCAAGAATATTAAAAAAGAAAAAAAAAACAGGTGGGTTAGAGACTGACCTAGTGCTAAAAGGAAAACATGTGATATTTATTTTATAATTTTACATCCTACATATTTTGTAAAATATATGCATACATACATGTAATGACATACATCAATTTGGTTTAAGATGGTGTCTTGTTAGCAGTCTTTAAATTTGACTTAACTGTCTTCCTATTCTACCTATGAACTACAGAAAATGATGAAATTTAAATAAAACAGAAACTATGTGAATCGACATATGTCTGAGCATGAAAGGTTATATAACAAATATTGCCTTGTTAAATGATATGACATATGTGTGGATGTAGACTATATAGCTTATGCATTAATAAAGTCTCCATTGACATTAAAAATAAATAAACAAAGCAGAAAGCTAACTATATAAGTTACTCCATCAGGATTATGACTGTATCTGCCACTGATTATACGGAAAATGAACTGGGAAGTCAGACAAAGTGTATACAAGTCATTTCCATCAACATTTACCAAGCACATATTCTACAATTCTATACTAGGTGATTTATAATGCATGTGTCCCAGCTGAAAGGATTATAATCTTATTTTATAGTGGTAGGGAAAGATAAAGAAAATAAATCTTGTACATATAGTGAAGCTTATATGACAGAAATTTACTAATTTCTGCTTAGATTGATCAGAGAAGTTCCTGAGAAAGCACTTAGAAGCATAAACAGAGTGCCAAGAAAATGACTACACTCAAGTTGAGGAAGTCAGATAAGTAATTTCAATGTAAGGTAAGAGGTTGCTAATGACGCAGAAACTCTTGCTCTATTTAGTGGGTGGTATATTTAAATATGTATCATGAACATCACATGGGAGCTTGATATAATGCAGGATCACAGGTTCTATCACAGAACCTACTTCATTTTAACATTTTCCAGGTGATCTGTATGTATGTGACCACTGGATCATATTGTTCTAAAAAGAAGGGAGGGAGGACTCAGAAGAAAGAGGATTCATGCCCAGCTGACTCTAGGAAGGGTTCCTGGAGGAAAAATCATAACATCAATATTCAAGGATGAAGGATGCAGGTCTCCTTGTTTTTCTTTAATTACAGCCTATTTAAAAATTTTCAGTGAGGCTTATAGCTGGTCCATCCAAGGAGAGCAATCAGGCTAATAGTTAAAAGTGGAAGCATTAGGATGGAGGACTCAGAAATTTAAAAAAAAAAATTATAGAGGTCTGTTAAAAATGGATAACTTTTAGAAAAACAAATCTACAGAGATTGAGTCAAAAAGAAATAGAATGTATGAATAGATCAATAATAAATATGGAAATTGAAGTAATCAAAAACTTCCCAACCAAGAAAAGCCCAAGAATAGATGACTTCCCAGTTGAATTCTATCAACATACAAAAAAGAAGTAATACTAATCCTTTTCAAACTTTTTCAAAAAGTAGATTAAGAGGGAACATTTTCAAACTCATTTTATGACATCAGTATCATCTTGATATCAGACACCATAAGAAAATAGAAAAATGTCTCCGATGAATATATATGCAAAATTCTAAAAAAAAACAATTCTAGTAAACCAAACAGTGACACATAGCAAATACTATACAACTTAAGTGGGATTTATTTCTGTAATGCAAGGTTGGTTTCACACACATTTTCAAGTCAATCAGTGTGACACAATACTTTAAGAGGATTAAAGATAAAACCACATGATCACATGCATAGATGTAGAAAAAGCATTTTTATAAAGTTCAACAACCATTCATGCTAAAAACTCTTAACAAAATAGATTAAAAGGAAAATTTCCTTAAAACATTGAAGAATACTTACACAAAATACTACAAGTAACATCATACTCAGTGGAGAAAAACTGAAAGCTTTTCCTCTAAGGTCAAATACAAGAAGTGAACATGCACTCTTACTACTTCTATTTAATACAGTATAGAATATACTAGCAATAACAATCAGACAAGAAAAAATATAAAAGGCATCTATAAAAAAAGGAAGATGATTACTATTTTCTGCTTCTAGATGACTATGTTCTAGATCTACAAAACCCTAAAAATGACATAAACTATAAGAGATAAAACAAATTTAGTAAAGTTGCAGAATACAAAAATCAACAGAAAATAATCAGCTGTTTCTTTATATTGAAGAAAAACTATACAAAAAGAAAATTAATACAACAATTAATAGCATTGCAAATATAAAACACTTAGGAATAAGTTTGACCAAGGAGATGAAAGATCTGTACACTGAAAACTACACAACACTGAGGAAAGAAATTGAAGACACAAGTGAATGGAAAGATATAGAATTGCTATTGTTAACATGTCCCTAGTACCCAAAGAGATACAAATTCAATGAAATACTTATCAAGAATCCAAGGACATGTTTCACAGAAATAGGGAAAAAATTCTAAAATTCATCTGCAACAACAAAAGATGACAAATAGCTAAAATACTCTTAATGAAAACAAAACAAAAAAAACAGAAAAGTAAACAATAAGATAAAAATAAACTATTGCTGGGAAAATATATGTAAATCATATATCTAATAAGGGGTTAATATTCAAAATACATAAAGAATTCAAAAAATAATAGATTTTTAAGGGAAGCAAAGGACCTGAATAGACATTTTTCAAACACCACCTACAAATGTCCAACAGGTATACAAGAAGAGGCTCAAAAGTATTATCAGGGAATGCAATTCAAATAAATGCTTGAGAAATCAGTTCACACCTTTTAGGATGGCTGTTACCAAAAAGACAAAGGGTAACAAGAATTGACAAAGATATAGAGAAAAGGAAATCCTTGTATACTGTTAATGAGAATATAATAATTGCACAGCCTTTATGTAAAGTACATTGTGGAATGTCCTCAAAAATTAAGAATAAAAGTACATTATTCTCTAATAATCCCCAATATGGGCATATATCCAAGGAAATAAAATCAGTATCCCTAGGTAATATCTGTTCTACCATTTTCACTGCAGCATCATTTACTAGTACACATGGAAACATCCTAAATGTCCCTCAATCAACAAATGGATGAAGAAAAGATGAGATACATAAAAATATGTGACATATGTTATTCAGCCTTTACATAAAACAAGATCTGCCATTTAAGTCTACATAGACGGCCTGGGGAAAATTAAGTGAAATAAGTCATTATATATGGTTTTCAGAATATCCAATACACAGAAAAGAGTAGAAATGTGGTTACCAGATAGGGGTGGAGGAAATGAGAAAATGTTGATTGAAAAGTATAAGGCTGAAAAGTAGGGCATGGTGGCACGCTCCCGTAGTTCCAGCTCTGGGAAGCTGAGGTCAGGGATCACTTGAGTCTGCGAGTTCAAGACTACTTCAGGAAACATAGCAAGACCCAGTTTCTTGAAAAAAAGAAAAAGTAAAAGGGATAGGGGTGAAGCTATGTAGAATGAACTAAAGTTTTAATATACAGTACCATGACGATAGCACAGCCCCGAATATTGGAAATTTGATGGCAAGAGTAATTTTTTGGTGTTCTATTCACACACGCACACACACACAATGGCAATTATGAGGCTGAATATGCTAACTAGCCTGTCTATAATAATCACTTCACCGTGATTCACAGTAAACCATTATGTAGTAAATCTTAAATCACAACTTTTACTTGTCAAACCTCTTGAAGGAAATAATTCTAAGTGGTCTTTCAGAGTGGAAATAGAACCCCCAGCTGTAAAAAAATTCTCTCTAACAAAGGTTTGGTGAATTCCTCCACTCTGACAGGACCTTATCTGCACTGAGAATATTCCCTGAAATTTGCCTAGCAAGGCAAAGCTATACTGATATGGGTTTCATTGTCTTCTATAGGTAGCCTCCTAGTTTTAAAGTTCTAGGAAGCTGACTAAAGAAATAACACTTTGTGAAACATCTTATGGAGAGAAAAAGAGAGAAGCTATTTTTCTCATGAATACATTTAGATACTTGGGAAGAATAACAAAAACTATGGTTTCTGTAGTGACTTTTGGATGTGTGCTCTTACAAAGGTTCAACCTTAATTAATCACTTTTTATGTTCCACCTATCATCAAAAGAATTTCAGTGCAAAGTGTAAATGGGCATATATATATGTGTGTGTGTGTATATATATATATATATATATATATATCTGTTCACAAGTGGTTGTGTGCATGTACATAGGCATGTGCTACAGAAGGAAGGTCATACAATTGGAAATCAGGTGGATCTGATTCTAATAACTTTATATCTGTAAGCTATTGAGTTCTCATGCATAAAATAGGATAATAAAAGTACTTCATACGGGTTGTTGGAAGAAATAAATGAGATAAAAATGGTTACCTTGGCCCCATTGCACAGTGTATGTGTTTAAGAAACATTAGTTCTGTTTAATAAACACAATATATTATCCATATTTCCTGGTTCATGACAAAAATGCTAAACATATTATCTTTATAATTCATAGTTAGCAGTTAGGATCATTTCATTATGGATTATGAGACAAATAAAATGTCAAGATATTGATGTTACAACCATTGAAATGCCAGATATATTTGGTTTGAACAAATGTATGATATAAATAATAAAACATGAAATTAAAATACATTAAACAGATTAAAAAAGAAGCTCTTGGGACTTCCTTGTCATTGTGGCACAATTTTGCTTGGAAAAGAAACAGAGAAATATTGTTCTGTCAGTTCCTAGGTTAATTGCTAGTCATCATGTTGGCTGTTTTATAAGAAAAAAAACATGAATTGTAATTGTCACATTTTCAGACCTGACTTTGCTAATGACCCTTTATGAAGATCTTTGCTAATTAGCTAATTTTTCTGGCAAATTAGGCTGATTTATAACCCCAATATGCTAGCTATTTTCTCCATACATTTTAAAATTTCAAAACATACTTGAATATATTATTGTCCTTAGCTTTTCACTAAGGAGATATACTTTTTTCATAGGTTTTAACCCACTTCCCATTCAAAATCTTCAATTACATTGAATAAGGCATCAAGAAGGACCAGGCTCTGTACAAAACCACCAGGGACTAAGCTAATGAATACTGCAATCAAATCTTGAAACTGCTAAATTTGGACTCAGAGAAAGTGACATAGTCAAAAATACGAAGGAAAAAGTGAAAAGAAATTGACGGGACCTTCGAGAAGTGTTTCTTTCTCCCATAGCAAACTTCTGGTTCATTTTCTATTGTACTGCTAGCACCATCTAGGACCTCAGAAGTGAATTAAAAAAAAAAAAAAAAGGAAGGTTAATGATCAACATTCTGGCATCTGATGTAAATAGTGGTTAAAGGGAGTGGAGTGGAGTTTTACTTATAAACTGAAATACATTCTCGTTCCTTTTACTTTTCTTTCCATCTGCCACTCTTACCCTTGAATACCAAGAAAACAGCTTCTTTAATTTTTCTTTATCTATCTTTTTTTTTTTAGAAATTAGTTCTTTCATGACATTTAATTATGGAGGAGGGAAGAATATTCTTGCAATTTTAACTATGCCTGACAGATGACAGCAATGCATCTGTCCCTCACCATCCCACCTTCTCATGGAATTTTTCAAGCATATGATCATCTCTGACCTGTCTTCTCCTACTCTGAAAGAGAATAAAATCAGAAATAGGAAAATGGAAAGGTTCTGTAGAGCAAAATAGGACACAGGTATTGAAGTCTGGAATCTGAAGCACCTTTGAGGTTGGTGAGAACTGAGATTCCTTTTGTCTTTGCTGCAGTGTCCCCTGTTAAATAGTTTGAACTGTCAAGAAGTGAGACTACAAATCTCTGACTGCTGTCTAATTTCACTGTGAGGGGATTATAGTTTTTAGCAGAGTAGGTTTTATAGCACCTTGTTGGTTAAAACCCTACCCTCTGCAGATTGGCATTTAACTCTGACTTCCTACCATGGGTACCTATATAATACTTTCATAACCTAACCTTACTGTAAAGTATAGACAATATTGTAACTCTCCCTATGTTATTTTGTATATGTGTGTAAAAACTAGATGAGACAAACAATGATTAGCATAGTCATCCATCAGTTCTCATTAGGACACATACTGAGAAAAGTGTTAATAGGTGATTCCATTATTGTGTGGAGGTTCTCATGTGTAATTTCATGTTTCTAGATGTTGGAGCCTACCACAGGCAGGCTATGTGGTATAGATTATGGGAACCACTGTCATATATATATCTATATATGCATATATACATATATGTATATATATGAATATATATATATATACTTAATGACTGAAATGTCATTAAGTATTCCAGGGTCATGTAGAATAAGTTACTGAGAAAAAAAAGCCCCGGGAGGGGACTGAGATTCTCTCGGGGACGGGAGTCACCTGCAGAGGGGACTCCAACCCGCCTGAAAGCAGCAGCTAGAGCGCCAGCACCTGTGGGTGGAGACCACGCGAGACAGGAGGTGGGCTCCCTACCTGCCAACAGCCCGTGGCGTCTCACGGTCGACAGGGAAACACCCAGGAGTTAGGCAGACCAACCACTTGCATCTCTATGGACCCTGGCAATTCAGCCTAACCCCAGTTAGGACTGAGTTGGTTGGGGGAGGGGAAGGAGCCGCACCTGGCGTAACTGCCCGCCGCCGACCACAAAGCCCCGGGAGGGGACTGAGATTCTCTCGGGGACGGGAGTCACCTGCAGAGGGGACTCCAACCCGCCTGAAAGCAGCAGCTAGAGCGTCAGCACCTGTGGGTGGAGACCACGCGAGACAGGAGGTGGGCTCCCTACCTGCCAACAGCCCGTGGCGTCTCACGGTCGACAGGGAAACACCCAGGAGGTAGGCAGACCAACCATTTGCATCTCTATGGACCCTGGCAATTCAGCCTAACCCCAGTTCGGACTGAGTTGGTTCGGGGGAGGGGAAGGAGCCGCACCTGGCGTAACTGCGCACCGCTGACCACAAAGCCCCGGGAGGGGACTGAGTTTCTCTCGGGGACGGGAGTCACCTGCAGAGGGGACTCCAACCCGCCTGAAAGCAGCAGCTAGAGCGCCAGCACCTGTGGGTGGAGACCACGCGAGACAGGAGGTGGGCTCCCTACCTGCAACAGCCCGTGGCGTCTCACGGTCGTCAGGCCCCAAAGACCAAAAGCGCCGGCGCCGCTACGTGGCACCGGTGCAAACTCAGAACACAAGGACATTCACTACAAAAACCACATAAGCAGCAGTAAATACGACTATATAGGCTACAACATGCCTACTACTAGAGCGGTAGTCACCCAATACGTAGAGCAGATCCGAAAGGAAAACACAGGAAAAAGGAAGAACACAAACACTCAAGCAA
>PVHY01025677.1:0-18119 GCA_004024945.1 Uropsilus gracilis
CCCTGGCCGCTTCATAGGCTGAAGCTTACAAGCACGAGCCACCGTGTCCGGCCTAGGTCTCACTATTTTTGCCATGGAACCACAGGCTCATGTTGCCCGGGGTACCACGGACTCAAACAATTCTCAGCCTCAGCTTCCCAGGTAGCTGGGATTACAGGGGCACGCCACCACACCCAGCTATTTTTTTGGGACTAGGTCTCTACATGCCCCCAGCGGGACTCGAACCACGATCCCTGGCCCTGGCTGTGGCTTCCTAGGCTGCCACCTACAGGCATGCACCACCATGCCTGGCAGACATGCCACTATTAAAATCTGTGAAGCATCAACATATTAAACAGGAAAAAGCACAACCAGTTCAGTTAAAGCAGAGTAAGCAGCCCTGAAGGTGAGGTTGTTGGTTTGTTGGTCTCCCCTTTACTCTTTACTGCAAGCACTGAAATTCACACCTGAACCCCACACAAAAGGAGTGTTAAGATCCCTGCAGACACTTTAAAAACCACTGATCTGATTGTTATCCAGGAGTGTCTGGACCATGATAAATCCTTAATAAATTGTCAGCATTACTGTTAAAAGCATTACCACTTGACCACCTCTAGTCCAAGATTTTTGGTCTTGCCTGGTGCTTGCAGTCTGTCCTTTCATCTTTTCTATCGGTGCAAATACCTGCTAGAGAACCATTTTCTGTAACAGAAAAGATTCCTCTGTGTAGCAGTAAGGGTATTTGAGAGGCTGGGTTTCCAGTCCCTGAGTGGGTAGGTATCTCAAGGTGTGCTTCACCACACAGTCATACTCTGAGCTCTAGCGCCCCCCTCTGGCCAGCACACTCAGCCTCACTTTTCAGTTGTCTTCACTCCAGAACTCCTGCTTCAGTGACAGGGAGATTTTCTCTCTTCTTGTTGCCCTCAAAGAATTTCCCTTTGAGGAAACTTCGAGGAACACTTAGTAGAATCTGGCATGGTAAACTTTTACAAAATGTGCCGGGCACGGTGGGTCGTGCCTGTAAGCTTCAGCCTGTGAAGCGGAGGGGTAGGGGTCGCGGTTCAAGTCCCACTCGGGGCAACACAGTGAGACCTAGTCCCCAAAAATTAGCTGGGCGTGGTAGCACATGCCTGTAATCCCAGCTACCTGGGAAGCTGAGGCTGGGGATTGCTAGAGACTGTGGTACCCCGGGCAACGGGAGCCTGCAGTTTCACGGGCAAAAGTAGCGAGACCTAGTTTCAAAAAAATAAATAAAAAATAAACTTTTACAAAATGAAAGCTGTTCAATGGAATGGAAATTTGCTGTCCTTGTGCAAAAAGCTCCATGGCAAGAAAATTGAGGCAGGTGTTTCCATAGAAAAGGAGTGGTGAGCACAAAATAAAGAGAATGTGAAAGCTTCTCAGTAACTTTTTCTGCCACAAAAAAACAAAAACAAAAAACTGATCCAAATAACCATAGATCCAAAGATCCACAGAGGCTGAGCTAGGATCCAAAGATCCACAGAGGCTGAGCTAGGATTCACACTCTTCCAGTTATATGTGTACTTCCTAAACAGAAAACATCCTAGAATTAAGCCCCAGATGCGATGCCTCTGTAAGCAGCAGCAGATTTCAGCTGAGAGCTGCACTGGACCCCTATTAGAAGTCACAAGTGAATGAGATCCAGGGATTGAGTCTTAACAGAGTATACAAGCCAAATTCAGAACATTCACCTACAGAAGGACTTCTGATTATCTTAAAAGAGGTAACCATAGTGTGCCCCAAGGACAGTCTAAATTAGTCTTGGAAATTTCCACGTGGTTTATGCTTATGTAAACCAGTGCTTGCCAGAAACAGAATGAGCAGACTATTAAAGAATATTTAAATGAGACACCTCAAGCCATTTTGATTACATTATGTGAAGGGAGAGATAAAAAATGACGTGACTTTTTACATATAGATGTACTTTTTTTTTTTTGAGACTAGGTCTCGCTGTTTTTGCCCGTGGAACCGCAGGCTCTCGTTGCCCAGGGTACCACAGACTCAAGCAATCCCCAGCCTCAGCTTCCCAGATAGCCAGGATTACAGGCGCACGCACCACACCCAGCTATTTTTTGGAACTAGGTCTTGCTATGGGACCCAGGCGGGCCTCTTCATAGGCTGAAGTTTACAGGCACGAGCCACCATGCCTGGCCCATAGATGTACTTTTCAATTATTAAAAATAGATACAAACATTTGTGGAATTGTCCACAAATTTTCTTCTATTATGGCTGGGTATGTGAGCATTTCTTATATCTTTAATATATATGTACTTATACATATATTTCCTCCTCCCCTTATACTCCTTTGTATCTTTTCCCTTTCCCTTCCCACTCTCTTAACCTCAGAGCCCTTTCATATGAATGTCCACTAGCTATTGTCTTTGTTATTGAATTATCTACTATGCAAATATTCAGTATTTGTTTTTATCATTCTGACTTACTTTGCTGCACAGTTCTCAAAATATTTACATTTTGTGGAAAATGGCTGCATTTCATCCTTTCTTATGACCAAATAATATTCCACATGTGGTTGTACATCTTGATTTAATTGGTCTTTGAGGCTGCTTCCAAGTTCCAGATATTACAGATAATATTGCATTGAGTGCATCTTGTTTAAACCACTCATGGCAACCTTACTGACTTTCTATTTAATGGCTCAGGAACTCAAGACATTCAACATAAAGCTTTCCCTTGGGGAGAGGAGCGAGCAAGTGACCAAACCAGACTGAAGGAAACGGTTGCCATGGTATGGTTGGGTGAAAGGTTTTCTTTGAATCCTGTAGAACATGAACAAAGAGACATGTGTCCTCACTTGTATGGAGACAAACTTGATATTCAGGGGAGGGCTTAATGAAGACTATCAAAGAAATAGAGGGGAGCCATTATAACTTTATCTCCAGAGAGTTTCTGAGCTCTGGATTTCTTGGCAATAAACTTCACATGCAAGCAAGGCTTTTGGCCTGGATTTTCTGTTACTGGCAACCAAAAGTATCTTACCTGATTTAACTTTCCTCTGCTATTCAGGAACTTTTGTGGCAAAGTTTGAGAGTTACCTATTGTTTTATAGTTCTGAGGCATAACAACTATTCTTGTTATGTTTCCTTGTATATTGTCTGATTAGTATACATTGTCTATCAATGTCTTATCAACACCTATTAATGTCTGTACATTGTCAATACAATCAGTATAATTTTCTTAACAACCAAGCTGGGGCATAACTCTCAGGACATTTTAACATCTAAGAGAAAGTTTCCATTCTGTTGCTGAAAGAGGGACAAGGAAAGGAATTAGACTTCCTCACAGGAGATGGCATGGCGCTAGACATAATCTAGACGAGAAGTTGTGGTAGGGGCTTTGGAAGACAGTGCTATTGCTTGGGCATAAAGTTTGTATAAGTTAGAAAAAAAAAAGTCCCAAGATGCTGCTATATGACGTAAAATGTTATAACCCATTGGTTTTATTTGTACAAAACACTTTTATTTGCCGGAAAATTGTCATAATGAAAATACACATATAAGCTTTTAGGGTGTAAATAGCTCTTTTTTCAATCTGGGCCAAGGAACATCATAGTCTATAAGTGAGAGGATACAGAAAGCGGGGCAGATGAAAAAGTACTTATAGTCCATTTATTTTCATTTAGACATAATTGTGATAAACTTTAACTAGTAAACTGGAGAAATAAGGACTTAAATTTTTTTCATTTTAATTTCAAAATGAAAAAACATAAAACAACTCATCACTAAAAACCAAAATATTGATTCTCATATATTCTTCATTTGATTTTCCAAGGTTCACAATGATAGTACACTTATGAAAAACCAGGCAATTAACTTCAATAGCATACAATTTGCTAATATAGAGGTCTTACTCAAATTTAACAGTCACAATAATACTCTATTTTTTACTTTTCATCCTGGAGCCAGTCCAGGATTTATTTTTGGTGCTGAATCCAGATCATATATTGCATTTACTTACCATATTTTCTTACTCTTCAATCTAAGACAGTTTTCTCAATTTTTTTTTGTCTTCTTGACATTGATACTTTGAGAGTACTGGTCAGTTATTTTGTAGAATATCCTACAATTTGAGAGTGATGTCCTTCATATTGAGTGTGTCTCATGATTAAATCCAAATTATGCATTTTTGACATGAAAACACAGAACTGACACTGAATTTCTCATCTTTTGTGCATTTTTCAGGTGTCATGTGATGTGTCTCATTATTAATGAGGTTGACTTTGATTTCTTGATTATGGTAATATGTACCTAGCTCCTCTACTGTAAAATTACCCTTATTCTCTGTAGTTTTATAGTATCATGTGGAGAAACATATTTGAAAATATGTATATATATATTGCTTCATATCAAACTGTCACTAATTTTAGCATGATTTTTACCAACAACAGTTATCCACATTTGGCCTTAATCAGATGGTGAGACCAAGACTAGAGCTTTAGAATAAAATTTAGTAAGAATCCCCAGAAGCAGGTGAGAAATACTTTACAATTTGAAGTAAAATCTGGTGTTGGAGAGCAGTTTTGCAATCATGTTAACACACGAATGAGGGGCACTCAGGGACCTGAAACTTAAAAGGTGCATAATCTTTAATGGAATCCTACAACTTGCCACATAAAGACAAAGAAAGCCGACTCTTACTGGGAAATTTCTTTAACAGAGGTAGTGTGCCTACAGAGGGAAGACAAGAGGGAATATTCCTAACCTAATAATAGCTTTCTGATAAAATTTCCAAAATTATCAGTCTCTTAATGGGCAAGTCTCCAGCCAAACAGAGTTGGTCTGAAACAGGGCTGCTGAGGCCTGAAAGCTCACCATGAGTCTAAATTGCTTTCTGGAGGGAGCAGCAAGAAGGGAGTGCAAAAAATCAGGCGACTATGGGAGAGAGAATAGACAAAAATTACAAATCAAGTTAGTGACTGCCATTGTCAACCTCCCCAGGTAGCTGTCATCCACATGTCTCTTCTAAGGGTCTCTACATGTATTTCCTCCAAGTCTCCCTAGGTCAAAACCAGAAAAGAGTCCTTTACAGAACTCACCTGTCCACTGAGCTCTATTCCTAGCTCCCAGTAGCTTCCCTGCTTGGAAAGTCTAGCTAAGTGGGAGTTGGGAAATGACACCTCCCCTAACAACCAGGCAGATCCAAATTCAAATGTTGATTTTATTCTGTATTTACTATGTAATCGTAAACAAATTAATTTATCTCAGCATCAGTTTCCTTCTGGTAAATTAGGGAGTATAGAGTTTAATATAATGTCCAGTATCTGGCACATAGTAAATACTTTAACTGTTATCTTGGTATTTTTGCCTGTTGAAAAAAAAAAAAGGTCCTTTTGAAACTGGGTACCAACAGGCATCTAAGCTAACAAGGAGAAAAAGACAAGTACAAAAGGGCTATATAGCAAGTCAAGGGACAGTGCTTACACAGATCACTGTCTGTGGGTTCTTCCACCCACAAACACAATTGCAAGAGATCTTAGGGTTTAAAAACATGAGGTTTATTCCACAAGGAAAGCAAATAGTTTAATGTAGCCACAGGGGCCAGCTACCTCACTCAATGAGTGTTCACCAGTCAAGCAGAGTGCCAGTAATCTGTCACCAGGAGTGCCAAGGACAACAGCAATGCTCAGAAGTGGTTGCTAGGAGTGTACCACCAACAAACTAGGGACACCAGGCTCAGAGCCTTTGGTACTCCCATCAGGCAGTGTCAGACAGAAGACCAGAGGCCCAATCTCTGTAGAGGTCTTGGCTTCTCTTTCTGGGTGATCAGTCAGCTGCTGGATGTGGCTGCTGGTGCTTTTTCCTTCTCTAGAGGCTACGAATGGTGGCCTTTTTTTCTCCCTCAGGGCTAGAACAGTCTCACATGCACAGTTTTTCTAAGGCTCCCTTGTAGTCCCTTCTCTGGGTTCTCATATTCTTTCTGAAGCTCCTTCTCTGGGTTCTTGCATGCCAGTCCTTTCCAGTTCCTGCTTCTCCAGTACACCATTTATTTCTCTTTTCTGGGTTCTTGACTTAAATTCACCCTCCAGGTGCCCACCTTAGAGTCTGAGTTGATTAACAATTGGGAGCACACCCTAGAGTCCTTGATTGAATTTAGATTAAGACCATAAGATCTGTCTCAACTCCTGCCTGGTAACAATATCTTTTGTAAAATTTTAACCTTTTATGAAATCAACTCAGGGAGAATATACTTCTGAAACACCATTCAAATGGGCAAAAAAATTGGATTGCCCACATACACAATCACAACACACACTAACACACCATATTTCTGAAATTGTGTAGGAAAACAACAAAACAGGGTGCTTAACTACACTTTCAAAGGGGAACAGCTGGCCCTTTAAAGCCAGCCACACACCAGGTTTTTTCCAGCCTGCATAAGCAGTAGCAAGACCACACTAACCTTAAGAGGCAAAAACAGATTTACTCATTAAAAAGACAAAGCAAGGCCGGGCATGGTGGCACAGTGGCTGTAAGCTTCAGCCTATGACACGGCCCGGGTTAGGGATCGCGGTTTGTGTCCCGCCTGGGGCCTGTAGCGAGACCTAGTTACAAAAAAATAGCTGGGTGTCGTGGCGCGCACCTGTAATTCCAGCTACCTGGGAAGCTGAGGCTGGGGATTGCTTGAGTCCATGGTACCCTGGGCAATGAGAGCCTGGGGTTCCACGGGCAAAAATAGCGGGACCTGGTCTCAACAACAACAACAACAACAGCCGGGCACGGTGGCTCGTGCTTGTAAGCTTCAGCCTATGAAGCGGCCGGGGCTAGGGATCGCGGTTCAAGTCCCGCTCGGGGCAACACAGCGAGACCTAGTCCCAAAAAATAGCTGGGCGTGGTGGCGCGTGCCTGTAATCCCAGCTACCTGGGAAGCTGAGGCTGGGGATTGCTTGAGTCTGTGGTACCCCGGGCAAAGAGAGCCTGCGGTTCCACAGGCAAAAAAAAAATAGCAAGACCTAGTCTCAAAAAAACAAAAACAAACAAAACAACAACAACAAAAAAGACAAAGCAAGCAAAAGTCACTGAGCATACAATGGATCCTCTTTGATTTTCTTACCCACCAGTTAAATCTCTAGTCCAGAAACTGCATGTGGCCTACAGCCATGTGCTTCCACAAAATGGCAGCCATCTCACCTTCAAGCCAGATGAAGGAATCAAGATTGGCACTTTCTTGGAACCATCAGCTCCTTCTTCCAAAGACACAGCTATTCACTTCAAGCCAGAAGAAGCCAAGATAGCATCATTGATCCTTCTTCAAAAGCCGTAGATTCAAATCCAATGAGGAAACCAAGATGGCGTCTTCAATTTTTCTTCAGAAGGCACATCTCCAGCATTCTTTTAGCTTCAACTCTAAAGTGGCCTGAAGTCATCAAGACTCACTTTATAGAATAGCAGCAACCACTTCTGACGTCTCATGATGAAAAGAGCAACATAGCAAGTTCTCTTCAGGTTTCCTGGAAATTTCCAAGCTTACCAGTTTCAAAGTTAAGTGAAGTTTTCAATTACCAAATTTCCAAGTTTTAAATTTCCAAATTACAAGTTTCTCCAACATGCTTCCTTGGGCTCCTCACTGGCTCAGGTAGGGCCCTTAGCCACACATGGCTGAAGCAGCTTGGAGGCCTCTAGTCTCCCTATTCATCTACTCTGCACCTTCTCTCCAAACCTTTCCTCCCTTTCTGTCTATCTCCTCCTCCTTGAATCCCCTAGTACTGATCCCATTATGAGAAGGCTTGGCCTCCATTCTCCAAATCTCCACCCACTAAAGCACAGTAGCTGCTATTTTAATGCAGCACCACGATGCTGGGGACCATAGCCCATCATGTTCAATTTCACCATAGTCCCATCATGTTCAGTGTTTTTGATATGGTGATAAAGAGGAGAGACCAGCTAAGTTAGAAATACAATATCTAGAATTATTGAACACTTTGGCAGGTGTGCTCTTTTTTTTTTAGCCATCTAGTTGACCTCCCATTCACAGAGTATATCAGTAAATGGAATGAAACTGTGCTCAAATAAAAAAAATATTTTCTAAGTTGTCTTGTAATCAAAGGTGGAATGATGATCTTCTGACTCAGAAATTACCAGAGGCCGGGCATGGTGGCACGGTGGCTGTAAGCTTCAGCCTATGAAGTGGCTAGAGCTAGGGATCACAGCTCGAGTCCCACCTGGGGCCCGTAGCAAGACCTAGTTCCAAAAAAATAGCTGGGCATGGTGGTGCACTCCTGTAATCCCAGCTGCCTGGGAAGCTGAGGCTGGGAATTGTTTGAGTCTGTGGTACCCCAGGCAACGAGAGCCTGGGGTTCCATGGGCAAAAATAGCAAGACCCAGTCTCAAAAAAAAAAGAAGAAATTACCAGAGACTCACAGGTCTTGCCTCACTCACTCTACCTTACTAACCTCCCCCACCCTTCCAAACCCACCATACCTGACCAAGCTCCTCCACTCCAGGACCAAATAAAAGCACACAGCCATATATCCAAAGTATGGCTTTCATGGCTCCTGCTTTTCACTGTGTGCCTGTGAAATGCCCAACCAGGCTTCCTTCTCCATTAGAGAGCCTGTTTCTTTGCTAGTCTCTGGTCTCCTTTCTTCCTTTGTCTCCAATCCTCTCTCTTAACAATGGGTGGTTAACATGATTAGTAAACAAGAATTTAATAGGTATGATTGAAATCAGGTGAGAAAACAAAACAGCGAACTTAATTAAACTTAGAAATGGGAGCAGCTGGCTCTTTAAGCCCAACTACTCATCAGGGTTGTCCCAGCCTTCGTGAGCAGTAACAACACCACACTAACCATAAGAGAGGCAAAAACAAGATTTATTCACTAAGAGAACGAAATAGACAAAAGTCACTGAGGGTAAAAAGGGACACTTGATAATGTTACCATATAGTCCAGTCTCTAATCCAAAAAGCTACATGTGGGTCCTTCAGCCATGTGCATCCACAAAATGGTGACTGTCCTACCAAATGAAGAAACCAATATGGTTTTGTCACAGCTATTCACTTCAAGCCAAATGAAGAAACCAAGATGGTGTCATCAATCCTCCTTCAAAAGTGATTCAAATCCAATGAAGAAACCAAGATGCCATCATCAGTCCTCCTCTAAAGACACAACACCAGCATTCTTTTGCTTCAACTCTAAAGTGACCCCAAACCACCAAGACTCTCAGAACAGCAGCAGCAACCACTTCAGACATTTCACAATGGAAACAGCAATACCCCAAGTTCTCCTCAGGTCTGCAGACAATTCCCAAGCTTCACAGTTTCAAAGTTAAAACAAGTTTCAAGTACTGTTTCCAGTTCAGCTTATACAGGTCACAAGTTTCATCAGCATGCTTTCCCAGGCTTTTCACCAGCCTGGACTGGGGATGGAAACCCACAGTGTGGTTTCTTTCCCTGCCCTGCTACCACACATGGCAGCAGCAGTTCCAAGGCCTCCAGCCTCCCTGCTGCTCTGCTCTCTCCCTTCTCCATTTTTTTCTCCTTCCTGCTCTCCAGCCACACTCCTTAAATCCCCCTCTCTGTTCCTCTCAGGAGAAGGCTTAGCTTCCCTTTGCCAAGTCTCTGCCCACCAAGTGGGTACCCACCAAATGGCTGCTATCTTAATGCAGCATCACCTTGCTGGGGTCAACCCCCCCCTCCAATTTCACCACAGCACCCCTATCATGACTTCTAGGAAAGCTATTGAATTTTGATAAAAGATATACTCACCTAACTTGTGCTTTTAAACCTCTACTGTTTTCCCTTCTTCCTCCCTGGAACTCAGAAGCAATGCTTGTAGATGCAATAACCAACATGTAACCTAAGGGGTGAAAGCTGCACATAAAAGTTATCAAAACAGGAAGATAAAAGGGTACTACTTCTTATGCAGCTTTACTTTTTAAAAGCAAGAAAACTGAGGCTGAGAGATGTAAAGGCCATTATTCATGCTCAGTTTGTTCTTAAAAAAATGCAGTTAAGGTTTGACTCTAAGTCTGTATGACCTCCAAAGTCTTCTGTTTTCTACTATAGTACAAAGTATACTAAAATGGTTGTTAACCTGGAAATTCAGGAAGTCATTGAGAAAGCAAAACACTGTTTACTGAGATCAAAGAATTGAAAGTCAGGGAGCAGAGGTTCTAGTTAGAGACCACAAATATGTTTCAAGGAGGCACCCAGGTCAGGGTTTTTATAAAGGAGAAAACAAGGACAAGGTAATTAATGATGAGGTGAAGGAATCCCTCCCACGTGGAGGGGTCACAAGTAAGAGTGGGTAAAAATTTTCTTTATCAGTCTGTTTGATATTGGGCACCCAAACAAGCAAAACAGGGAACTTAACTAAACTTAGAATTGGGAGCAGCTGACCCTTGAAACCCAGCTGCTCTCCAGGCTCACCCCCCAGTCCACCCGTGCAGTAGCAAGACCAAGCTATCTTAAAAAGAGGGAAAAACAAACCTATTCACTAAAAAGAGAAGAAATTAGGCAAGTTACTGAGGGTACAAGGAACCCCTGTGGTTATCTTATCAGACAGTTCAAACTCTGAGTCCAAAATACTGTACAGCCATGTGTCCAAAATATGGCATCTGTCCCACCTTCAAGCCAGCAGTAGGAGATTTAAATCAAATGAAGAAATAAAGATAGTGTCATCAGTATGCTTACAAAAGGCCCAGCTCCAGCATTTTTCCAGCTTCAAACCTGAAGCAGTCTGAACCATGAAGACTCACAAAACAGCAGCAGTAACCACTTAGATGTCTTTTGCTGAAAATGGTAGCACTCTAGTTTACTTCAGGTTGTTAAACTGCCAAAAACACAGACTCTTGGAGAAACAGGCAATCAGGAAAGTTTTATTAAAAGACTCAGCTGAAGGCACTTGGGTCTCAGAAGGAAAGTCAGACCCAAGGCCTTGAGCTTCGTTGATGCAGGCAATTTATAGGGTTTGCAAAAGCTCAAAATAAATTTCCATATAGAGGCAATTTCCTGCATGATGTGGTACAAAATTGGCATAAAATACAATTTGTGATACTCTGGACATCTCTCAGAAATAATACCTCCATGGGACTAGGCCTTTTTACCTTGGGTAAGTTCTTTTGCACAAGCTATTTTTCTCCTAGTTAAGAGAAGTGTAGGCAGCTGTGTCCGTTTATTATCTTGCTTTTAGTTTTCCCACACACAGCCTGGCCTGAGTTAGCAAAAGTTAGAAAACATTCTACAGGGCCGGGCACGGTGGCTCGTGCCTGTAAGCTTCAGCCTATGAAGCGGCCGGGGCTAGGGATCACTGTTCGAGTGCCGCCTGGGGCCCATAGCGAGAACTAGTTCCAGAAAAAATAGCTGGGAGTGGTGGCGTGCGCCTGTAATCCCAGCTACCTGGGAAGCTGAGGCTGGGGATTGCTTGAGTCTGTGGTACCCCAGCCAACGAGAGCCTGCGGTTCCACGGGCAAAAATAGCGAGACCTAGTCTCAAAAACAAAAAAAAACCCAACAACAAAAAAACCCAAAACATTCTACAAAGACCTAGTTGAGTCTTCTTCTACCTTGAGATGCTTGCATCTCAAGCCAACTTTTAGGCCTAGTGGTTAACATTCTAGGTCTAAGTCTTGAGGGGGGTTTAAACTCATTTTTACAAGGTCTCCAGACAATTCCCAAGTTTCATAGTTTCTAAGTTAAAGCAAGTTTCCAGGTACTATGTTTCCAAGTCAGCTTTTACAGGTCACAGGTTTCTCCAGCATGCTTCCCCAGCCTCCACACTGGCCTAGCTGGGAATAGAAGTCCACAACGTGGCCATTCCCTGATGCTGCATATGGCAGCTGCAGCTGTGGAGTTTTCAGCCTCCTTGCTCTCTCACTCTTCTCTTCAGCCATGCTGCTTCCTAAATCAGTTCTCTCTTAGTCTCTCTTGGGAGAAATCTGTTTCCCTTCTTTGAGTCTCTACCCACCAAGAAAAATGGTACAGTCCTAATGCAGTTTTAGAAAGATGGGGCTTTAGACCCCCAATTTTACCACATAATCCCTATCATTTTTAAACAGGACATTCTCATTCTTGATAGCTTCTTGGTGTTGGTGGTTTGGCCCAGTAAATTGATCTTTTTAGCAGAAGTTTGCTCCTACCTTATTTTAAAATGGCACCACTGATGACAACTTGTTACAGAATGGACATATTTGAAATCCTTTCTTCCATATTTATACAGTAAGGTGGAAAAAGCACAGTGTGGTGACCAAAAAACAAACCAAACCACAACAAAAATGTGTCCATATGTTTTGTTGGCAGAGCTCTTTTTCATTGACTACTAAAAACTCAAGCCTGATCAGCAAAAATGACCAGGCACTTTCCTGGTACTTCATCATCTACTCATGCAGTAAAAAAGTCTCTAAGCAGATTAAACAATTTGTGGTGAGTGTCACCACCATCCAACACTACATCCAAAAATCATTGCCTTAGGCAGAAGTTACAAAGATGGTAGATGTGTTTTGGTTGGCTGTCATGGGGTGCTAAGGTCAAAAATTATCACATAATAGTTACAATAATATTTATTGCTCTGGAAACTGAATCTTAGATCAATAAGGGTACTTCCTTAAGACAAACCAACTTTTAAGTGATCAAGGCAAGGTGTGTTGTCTGTGATGAGCTCAGGGTCCCAATCATTGTGTTGTCAGGAGTCAGGAAAGAGAAACGGTTAGACATATTGCAAACAGAAAGAACTTATATTCTCTGATAATTTTCTTGGGTGACTTGAACTAACAAAATTTCATTCTGTGACAATATTAGAGATTCAAAGTCCAAAGTCAAAGTGTTGGCAGGCTATGATCTCTTTGAAGGCTTGGTGAAGAATACTTCCTTCCTTCTTGTGATGCATGCCAACAATCCTTGGTATTCCTTGATTATTGCAAACGTAACTCCAACTTAATCTTTGCAAAATCCATGTCTTTTCTTTGTCTTTAAATCTTCTAGAACATGACGGGCATGGTGGCTCTTGCCTGTAAGCTTCAGCCTACGAAGTGGCTGGGGTTAGGGATTGCGGTTTGCGTTCCGCCTGCGGCCAGTAGCGAGACCTAGTTCCAAAACAATAGCTGGGTGTGGTGGCATGCGCCTGTAATCCTGGCTACCTGGGAAGCTGAGGCTAGGGATTGCTTGAGTCAGTGAGCCTGCGGTTCCATGGGCAAAAATAGGGAGACCTAGTCTCAAAAACAAACAAACAAAAAAAACTGGTCATGGGATTAGCTCATCAAGGATGACCTTATCTTAACTCAATTACATCTGAAAAATGGTCACATTCTGACCTGATGTTCCTGATGAACATGGAGCTTTAGAGTTACAACTCAATCCAGTCTACTTTCTGGGGTTTTAGTATAATATTGTATGTAAGGTAGATGTTTTTGGCACATAATAAATGCTGAAAAAAGGTTCAAAAAAAGGGGGGGTTGAGCAAAGTCTTTTGTGATACTCCAGGGCTAACAAATGAACACTGAATCTAGAGCACACAGGAGATAGAGATTGGGAGAGTTAGCAGTGGTAGTTTTGGCTGCCTGGAGTGATATTGTGAAATCATTTGCCCGAATTTTACAATGTCAACAACATGGAACAGAGTTCCCTTTCTTCATTCTCTCCCCTCTTACACTGGATTATAGAGCGAGAAACCAACTTTATTGCATTATTTGATTTAGTTAGTGAGATTTAGAAGTTCCTTTTATGCAACCAGCACTGTTGTAACACTGGCTAAAATCACAGGGGACCTTCAAATGGGGAGCCTCTATAGCAAAAACCTAAAATAAGTGGTAGCAGTTTAGCATGCCAGGTTTGGGAAGAAAGGAAACTGATTCCAGAGGTAAAAAGGGTGGAAATCAGTGCTGTGCAGTGACAACCCACTGCAAAAATTCTTACTTGTAGTAACTTAAGAGGAAGAACATATGCTCACTGAGCTGACAGTTCCAAGAGAAGAAGTTGGGAAGAATCAACCTGTTAGTGTGAAATTGACTACTATTGGCTGGTAGATTTTGGCATTTTGCTGGAGGAAATGAAAGAAAATAAAAAGATGATTATTGATTTGAAGTCTTGAACTAAATTACTTCTGGACCCTAAATAGCAGGAAATAAGAATTATAGAAACTGAGAAACAAAAGCCTGCTAGCTCACCACTTTGTGGCAAAAATGGTATTGAAAAAAATATGGCCTTCACACTCACTCTTAACAAAGCGAAGGTGACTGCCATTAAGTTGAGGGAGGTTGCAGAATAAGAAAAAGAGTCATAAAGTAGTTTGAGGACTATGTCTAAGGAAGTATTTAGGATGTAGTCAGAGGCATGAGAATTTTTGAGAAGGAGATCAATGAGAAGCCTGTTAAGTTTCTGAGAAATAGTATTCCCACCCCCACCCCCAAATCACAATTCTGGGAAAAAATATTAGTTAAGATACAAACTAATCATTAATCTCAGACTCCTAATTTTCCATGAGGTAGCGCTTTCCAAAATCTGCATAACCCCAGAGATAGTAATATCCACTTCAGATATTGTTATGGAGCATAATGAACAATGAAAAGAATTCCTGCAGAGTAGAACTGGGGATTACAGAGGAATGTGGATAAAATTCTTTCTATCATAGAGAAGGCGGAATTCAGAGACATTTTCAATGCTTCCTGATCAGGGAAACATCACAATGTCTACCGTACTTCTTTGGATCATGACAGCTTTTTGTTTTTCATTTCTTCCCTTTTCCAAATGAGATACTGCAGTTATTTGTCTGTTGTTACATATTTGGAAACAAAAAAGAAATGGGAGGGGGAGGCGCACATTTCTCTTCTTTTAAGTTTATAAATCAGTTGAAAAGAACTATATGTGAACCAGGCAGAGATGACTAAGCATCATCTAGGGCTTTTAACTGGATTCAGTGATTTTGGATATTCTGGTGGAGTCAGGAGAGAGGGGGCATAAATATGCTCTCTATATAAAAGGAAAACTGAAATGGAAATTTAATTCTGGCCAACGGGAGAGAGTTGGTATATGTTATGATCAAATCTAGCTCCTTAATATCCCCCACAGTGCCTGTGTGCTCTCATTTGTTCCTTACCTGTTAGCTAGATATCAATATCTAGGGCAACACCAGATTCCTAAATGAATACATGGAGCAGAAATCTCCAGTTGCCCACAAGAAACCCCTTGTGAACAGTAATATACTTTTATTATGTCAAGCCATGGGATTTGGAAATTTTTATTGCAGAAGCTAGTGTTAATTTTACTGACTAATGAAGTCTCTACTAATTTAACCTGTTAAATATTATATTGCAAATAGTCATTTAAATGTTTATTTAGATGCCAGAGCATTATTTCAGCTATTAGAGGATTACAGATCAGTCAATTTGATAAATAAGTTTAAATTTTGAAGTACTGCTTTTCTGTAATAATGAAATAATGGGAGATGTCATGTTTAAAAGTGCCAGAGAGGTGAAAGAGAAGGCAAGTGACGATAAAACCTTAAAACTGTTTTCAGTATGATTCTAGGTCAAATTCTGAGTTAGTATTACACATTTGAAATTGGTTAACAAAAACAGGCAAAATGGGGTACTTAATTAAACTTACAAAAAGGAGCAATTGGTCCTTTAAACCCAGCTGCTTCTTAGGTTTTAAGTTCACCCCAGCCTGCGCAAGCAGTAGCAAGACCACACTAACCTTAAGAAGAGCCCAAAACAGATTTACTTATTAAAAGGACAAACAAACAAAAGTTACTAAGGGTACAAGAAACCCCTTTAATTATCTTACCCACCAGTTTAGTCTCTAGTCCAAAAACTGCAGCAGCCATGTCTGTCCACCTTCAAACCAGATGAAGGAACCAAGATGATGCCATCGCTCCTTCTTCAAAGATATGGCTCTACTCACTTCAAGCCAAATGTAGAAATCAAGATGGCACTGTTGTTTCTTCCTCAAAAGCAGGAGATTCAAATACAACAAGAAAACCAGGATAATGTTGTCAATTCCTCTCCAAAAGGTACAGCTCCAGCATTCTTTCAGCTTCACCTCTAAAGTTGCCCAAAATCAGCAAGACTCACTTGATACAACAGTAGCAACCACTTCATAGTCTGAAAACAGCAACACAGCAAGTTCTCTTCAGGTCTCCAGACAATTTCCAAGCTTAGCAGTTTCAAAGTTAAACCTCAAGTACCACATTTCCAAGTCAACTTGCACAAGTTACAAGTTTCTCCAAAATGTTTTCCCAGGCTCCTTATCGGCCCAGACAAGGGAAGAAAGGCAAGGTCACAGCATGGCTTCCTTCCCTGCCTGCTGCCTGCACATGATCCAGGCAGCTTCAAGGCCTCTAGCCTCCCTGCTGCTCCTCTACTCTGCTCCTCTGCTCTCCTTCTCCCCTCTCTTCTGTTTGTCTTCCCCACCAATGTTGGGATCACAGGCCATCAATTTCACCACAGTCCCCTATCACATTCAATGTTTAACCAAGAGAACAGAAACCATTCTGGGTATTCAGAAGAGCAGAAGTGTGGTACAGAAATGAGTAAGAGGTAGAAAAACTAATCAGAGGACCTGTAGCAGTAGTAGCAATGGCAGAAGCCATCACCAGCCACCCTTAGGTTGGCAAGACATGAGAAGTAGGTTGATTCAAGCCCAGGGGTAAAGCTCACCTAGTAGAAGACAAAGTAAAGCTGACATGTCCCACAGATGCTGGAGATGCCCAAAAGAGGAACAAAAGCTTTGGAGGCACCACCCAAGGCAGTGAATTAAGTAGTACAAGACTCTGCCATAATTTTGCAAGTGTTTCTACTAAGGCCTTTTGGAGGGCAGCTGATTCTGGTGCCTGAGAAAGATGGCATGCAGAAGCCAGCCAGCCTGCCTGACTGGGTAAAGTGGAGGGACAGCAGGGAAAGGAAAGAGTACGCATAAAGATATGACCCACAGAAACTGTTAAAACAGAAAGATCTGTAGAACTCTAGATTTTCAACAGAAATCAATGTTCAAATGGTAGAATAGGTTTAAAGATCTTTGTGATCAAAGCTGGTGTATTTTTGAAGACAACTCTTGCTTGTGTTCTAGCTATTTGTGATTTGTTAGCACATTTTTCATTTTTATTCTAGGCCATGGAAATGCCAGGATGGAGGGGAACTTCTTTATTCTTGTTTCTGAATTTGAATCTATGTAGGTATAGATTCTTCCTCCTATTTTGTAAGTAAATTTGATACAGTAATTGAAAGTTGCTTTGATGCAAAGTGTGAAATTCTGTCTCTGCTACTTAGCAGCTCTGTGATTTTGGACAAACCATACAATCAACCTCTACAGGTTTATTTTCTTCATATCTCAAATGAACATATAATACCTTATTATTTCTCTATCTGGAATGACTATACTTTTTGGTTGTTTTAATGAGATACGTGAAAATTGTACCTGAAAATCACGTGGTTTTTTTTTTTTTTTTTTTTTTTTTTTTTTTTTTTTTTTTTTTTTTTTTTTTTTTTTTTTTTTTTTTTTTGAGACTAGGTCTTGCTGTTTTTGCCTGTGGAACCGCAGACTCTCATTGCCTGGGGTACCAAGGACTCAAGCAATCCCCAGTCTCAGCTTCCCAGGTAGCTGGGATTACAGGCACGCACCACTATGCCCAGCTACTTTTTTGGTACTAGGTCTCGCTACGGGCCCCAGGCAGAACTCGAACCGCGATCCCTGGCCCCGGCCGCTTTATAGCCTGAAGCTTACAGGCACGAGCCACCGTGCCCGACCTTGAAAATCACATGATGTTAAAACCTGATATATATTAATATTCTCTCAAATATATCTCCCTAAAGAGAGAAAAAGGAGGCTGGGCACGGTGGCTCGTGCTTGTAAGCTTCAGCCTATGAAGCGGCCGGGGCCAGGGATCGAGGTTCGAGTCCCGCCTGGGGCCCGTAGTGAGACCTGGTTCCAAAAAAACAGCTGGGCGTGGTGGCACACGCCTGTAATCCCAGCTACCTGGGAAGCTGAGGCTGGGGATGGCTTGAGTCCGTGGTACCCCGGGCAACGAGAACCTGCGGTTCCAAAGGCAAAAATAGCGACACCTAGTCTCAAAAAAAAAAAAAAAAAAAAAAGAGAAAAAGGAGTTGGAAAATTATTTAAAGAATTATCTAAGAAAACACCGGGCACGGTGACTCGTGCCTGTAAGCTTCAACCTAT
>PVHY01025678.1:0-18123 GCA_004024945.1 Uropsilus gracilis
GGTGGGTGGGTGGGTGGGTGGGTGGGTGGATGGATGGATGGATGGATGGATGGATGGATGGATGGATGGATGGATGGAGCCCTGTTGTTTACATTGCATTGTGACTCTGGCAACTACCACATGCAGGTGGTAAGAACATAAAAGAATCTGGGTGGCAGAAGCCGCATTTTAAAAGTGCCGCTTTTTTCCCTTTGGTTTATTGGTTGGAAGTTTCTCCCTCTATGTAGCTGGTATCAGTCACAGCAAGGGAAGTTGAACTGTAGCCAGACTTGATGTTGTCACCTGGGGAGAAAAACCATTTCCATCCCACATACCAACTCCAATCAATTGACTGTCATTTCCTGGAGAGCTATGCAGAGAAGGGTTTTTGAGGCCTCAAAACCTCAAAATCTAGGCCCAGCAAGAAAGAGAGCCAAGCTGCATTAGTAATGTCTGCCTGTATACAGGAAGGGGCGTGAGGGCAAAGAGAACATACTTTTGCCATCCCTTTGTTGACACATTTAAAAAATGCTGACTCAGAAGTAGAATTAACCAAGTGCCATGTCTTACAACTCCTCTCCTTTTCTCTCTTTTAACCCCCTTCTCACATCTGTTCTTTTAGGGGAGCCGCTGAGATGGGTGTGGGTTCTGCCCAAGGGACCTTTGGCACAAGCACTTCTCCAACACTGAAGGACGCACTGTCTTTAAGTGCTCACCAGCTCAGTCCTTATTCCACATCTCCCAAGAAAACTTTATCCTGCCACGCAGCATACCTGTAGGGAAAGAACGTTGCACATCAACACAGCATCACCAAGGCCTGGTGCCCTTGGCATTCATAGTTCTTGGTAGAGATGAAGAGATGGTCCTGCAGGTTGCTGGAAGCTGTGCCTCTGGGACTGACCAATGAAGTGATGGTGCTGGTCTGCTTCCTGTTTTGCCTTGCCAGTGACCATGAGCTCTCAGGAGGCCCCCAGGAAGCTATCGCAAGAAACATGCATTCTTGGAGGGAGGGGGTTCGGGTGGTCCAAGGAGATGAAGGAACATGAAGATGAAGATGTTACCAGATAGGGCTGCAAAGGGAGGAAGGACTCAGACCCTGTTGGGCTTGTCAAGCACATGAACGACTTTTTTTTATTATTTACTTGGGGGAGAGGACGTGACAGCCTTGCCTGTACGCTGCAGCAGCTCCATGCAAGGGATGGGACGTGGCTTCTCAACAGGTTGTTGTCTGGTGAAAATGCAGAAGCAACTTTGACAGCAAGGGCCAGTCAGCAGAAAGAGGCAAGAGAAGAATAGATATGAGAAGGGGGTTAAACTAGAGAAAAGGAGAGTAACAAAACAGTGGGAATCCTTGACCAGCAGGCCAGGGAGGAGCAAGGAAGCTCAAAATGGCGTCATCCCTCAGGGATTTTAAACCTTTTTTCTCCAATTATTCCAAAATCCCATTGGTCTCCCTAGGACTGGTTGATGTCACTATGCCAGGCTGTGTCAATTTTCAGCTCTTGGAATTGTCTTGTGTCTGCCTAGAAATACACCCTTAACTCCTCATCTTTCTTATATCGAAGGTGTTATGTTATGGCACCTGGTTGTCTAAAGCATGAGTAGTTCATCTCTTTTGGTAATTGCTCTCTTTTTCCCCATTCTCCCACTCTCCCAGGCTTCTTCTCTACTGCCAGGTCCAATAATAAATGATACTATAACACACCTACATTCAACAGGCCATCGTGCCCTGGCCAGCCGCTCTACAACAGAGCAGTGCTGCCTTAATCAGCAGTACCCACACTCTTGACCCATCTTCCCAAGACTGAATCATCTTCTGGACATCAGATGACTCTACGCTATGACCAAGGAAAAATGCACATTTCCAAAGAACATTCTGGAGAGAAACAACTTAGTTCTATCACTCACACACACAGAGGCATAAAGAGATTTTTTGCATTTAAATTATCTTGTAGAAAGAAATTTAAAAGTCTTTGCGATTGGGGATTTCCTTTGAACTAACATCAAACCCTCAGACCTGCTAAGGAAGTTGTTGCTAAGCTTTGATATGCCCCCGGCACACACAGCACCGCTTCTCCTTTGGACACAAAAAGGGGAGGAAAAAACAGTACTCTGCATTTTGAATCCTTCCTTATTAAAAATAATTAGTGGCCATAGTGCAGAAGCCACTTTTAAGCCCCTCTTTTTCCCTAATTATCCTTTTAAATATATACCAAAACCAATTCACCAAACACTGCTTTGAGTATTGCAGAAAATATCTTTTTACTCTATCCAGCAAGAGCTTAAGCACGAAACTGTTTGCACTCTGGCCAAAGAAAATAATAATTAAGCTGACTTTCTCCCTTGGTTTTAAATCTCATTCCCTTTCCCTCTTCACATGTATCTATCTATTTAGCTAAGTAAACGGATTGCATTTCCCCCCTCAAATCATAATTTCAATAGAGAACAAACAGCAGATAGAGCCGCAGAGCACAGCCACCCCCAATCCTGTTGGGGTTGTTCCTACTTTTCAGGAGAGGAAGCAGAAATTTTGCAAGAAACAGGAATGTGTTGTTTGTGAGAGAGTTTTGTGTTTTAAAGCTATGTTAAAAACTGGTGCAGCATAGAAATGTAAACTGGTCCAGCCACTACAGAAAATAATGTGGAGGACCCTCAAACTAATGAA
Source organism: Uropsilus gracilis (assembly GCA_004024945.1). Taxonomy (NCBI): domain Eukaryota; kingdom Metazoa; phylum Chordata; class Mammalia; order Eulipotyphla; family Talpidae; genus Uropsilus; species Uropsilus gracilis. The sequence continues at coordinate 2,645 of PVHY01025678.1, forward strand.
AATGGAACTACCATTTGACCCAACAGTCGCTCTTCTGGGAATCTACCCAAAGGAGACCTCAATGTGGATACGAAGGGACACCTGTGCTTGGATGTGGTGTATATACACAATGGAATACTACTCATCAATTAAAAATGACAAATTGGATGAATTTGAGATAACATGGATGTATCTAGAAGAAATCCATTAGCAGAAACAAGTCAGAAAGAAAAAGACAGAAATCAAATGGTTTCACTAATATATGGGTTCTAGGAAAAACAAACAAGGCCAGGAGGAAAAGTCAAGACAACAACAAACTAAAGTACACAACTTGGGGTGGGGGGGGAGGTAGAATGAGCGGGAGTAGTCTGGGAGGGGAGGTGGTCAGTGACCCTGGGGGAATACAAAGATATGAAATATATACACATGCATATGTATGTATAAATATATATAATTTTTTTTTGACACCTGCACTTAGAAGTTTATTGCAGCACTATTTATAATTGTAAGGACATGGAAACAGCCTAAATGTTCCAAAACAGATGAATGGATGAAAAAGATGTGGTATTAAATATATATAATTTAAATTAAAAAAAATAAAAATCTGTAATACCAAAAAAAAAAATCTGATCCAGCCACTATGGAAAGCTCTTTGAAGGACCCTCACGCTACTCAAAACAGAACTCCCATTCAATCCAGCAATCCCACTGCTAGGAATCTTCCCAAAGGACACCAACATACTCATTCAAAAGGACACCTATACTTGGATGTTTATTGCAGCACTATTCACAATAGCCAGGACATGGAAACACCCAAATGCCCCAAAATAATCGAATGGATCAGAAAACTGTAGTCTATGTACACGATGGAATATTATTCATCAATCAAAAAAGACAAACTTATGTCGTTTGCAGCAATATGGATGGAGCTAGAAGGAATCATGCTACCAGAAATAAGCCAGAAAGAAAAAGAGAAATACCGGATGATCTCACCTAGATGAGGGATAAAGGGAAAACAAACAAACGGACAAGAAAAATTTAAAACTAACTCTCAGCAAAATTGAAGCATAGACCATGAGAAGGGGAGGGGGGAAAGCAGGAGTGGGAGGAGGAGCACAAAAGACTAAAATTATGGTTCACGGGTGATAAGGTGGTGGGAGAACCCCGGAGTAGACAACAATGTAAAATAAAACAAATCATGAAAAAAGGAAAGAAAAAAAAAACTATGAACATTACAAATAAATAAATAAGCCATCTGGAAGGGGGGGAAAAAGTTCTCTTCAGCCTGACTGCTCATCAACTCTCAGTCGATAGCACTAAGTCTATTTGATGCTCACAGTCGTTCTAACCTGCCTTGGTTCCTGGTCAACCACATGACCTGGACAAATCGCTGACCCCATCTGAGGTTTGCTTTGCTTGCCTTTCAATGGGACTCAGTCAAGTTAAGGTTTAAGGACAGTTCAGAGTTCAGGGTGAGGCCAGCTGGTCTGTTTCTGAGGACTGCCAGAATGCCCTGCTTTTCCAGAAGCAGAGGGCACTCATCACACTTTCCTCCGCACACGTAGCCCCAACACACTGCGAAAACTGCAGGAGTTATGCGTTCAGCACTTCACAGATTCTGCAGATGCTTCTACCATTCAACGTCTGCACTCAGGTTGGTCTCTCCCTACTCTGCATTTCCAAGCTCCAAGTTTATCCAACCATATCATGATGATTTATTTATGTTGCTGGCTCTTGCAACTATGCTGTTTGGTCCTGGGGGCAGCAAGAATTCATTTCTATATTCTTAGCACCTATCTGATTTCTGGGCATAAAAGATGCATTGACTGAATATATGAATACATAACAATATGTAATAAGTCTAGTAGAAACATGTAAATTGTAAAGAGACTGGAAATTATAATACCATATGTCAAAGTCACCCACCATGGGTTTTATCGCCATCCAAACATCATGAGCAATTTTAATTAATGGTAAAAGATGCATGGGTGAGTTTCGCCTTGAACCAAATCCACTTTATGTAAAATCATCCTCTCCTCTCTTGACCTTTCTTGTCCTTTGTTTATTTTCATCACAAAGCACGGATCTTTCTTGACTTACAAGGATCTGCTAACCCACTGTAAAGTGAAGATATCATAAGTTGAAAATTCCTTTAGTGAACCTAACCTAGCAAATAGCACAGCTTAGCCTCATCTACCTGAAACCTGCTCAAAATGCTTGCTTTAGCCTCTACTTGGGAAAAACAATCGAACACAGAGCCTACTTTATAGTAAGGTATTGAAGAGCTCATATGATTGATTGAATGCTGCATTGAAAGCAAAAACATAATGGTATGGATTTTCACCCTGAATGTACACAGTTGAAAGCATCACTGTGACGTCAAAAATCATCTGTAATCACAGTTTCTATTATTTCTCACTGGTATTTTCTCCCACCAGCTCGTTTGGCAGGAAACTTGTCCCTCTGATTCAGTGCCAAAGCCCAGCTCCCAAGGTGTTTGCTCAGGACATGACTGAAGCCAGCCAGCCTGCAACACACCGGCTCACAGAATCTCCACCGTCTGCAGCCACTTCTATTAAACCTCCAAGACATTTACGGAAAATCATCATTCCAGTTTGCTGAGCCCCCGGGCAGTCCTGCGAGGAATACCCCTCCCTCTTTTGGAACCAGATGAGAATTAAGACAAAAGAATGGGCTGTTAGTGGATCCAAATTTTACTTTTACCAGCAATTAAGTTTTAGAGATGTGACACGTGACCCCTGGGTACTAAGCCTCAGAATGAAATCAATCTCCACCCCTCAGCTTTGAGCATCTCTGCGGGGGACCAGGGGGTCTTCTCTTACAATAGCGTGATGTGCATCACCCCATGGGAGAGACCTGAGGAAGCAAAGCTAAGGTAAACATGCCACAAAAAGAAAAACGCTGTGTGATGCCACTCACGTGGGCTACCTGGAATAGTGCAAGCCATGTGAAAAGAAAGAAGAGTAGCGGTTTCCAGGGACTACAGGGGAGTGGTGAAAGGAAGGTTCTGTTTATCAGGTACTGACTTTCAGTTCTTCAGGATGAAAAATCAGAGTGGATGGTGGTCTCGTGATAGGAAGGCATTTAATGGCACTGAACGATACATGTGATACTAGTGTAGAAACTTTCATGTCCTTGGAAGCAACCCAAATGTCCCAAAACAGATGAATGGATGAAAAAGATGTAGTCTATATACACAATGGAATATGACTCATCAATTAAAAATGACGAGTTTGGTGAATTTGAGATAACATGGATGGACCCAGAAGAAATCCTATTAGCAGAAAAAGACAGAAACCGAATGGTTTCACTAATCTATGGGACATAGGAAAAATAAACAAAAGGCCAGGAGTGAACAACCAAACTAAATTACACAACTGGGGTGGTGAGGGCGAGAACAGTCAGGGAGGGGGAGGGGAGAGTCCCGGGGGTCACAAAGATGTGAAATAATTATCTATATAATAAAGAAATTTTTAAAAAAGAAAAGAAACTTTCATATCCTATGTGTTTTATCACAGTAAAAGAAAATAGTGGAGGGAGAGAGAGAGAGAGACTGAGAGAGAGAGAGAGAGAGAGAGAGAGAGAGAGAGAGAGAGAGAGAGAGAGAGAGAGAGAGAGACCCGAGAAATAACAGCAGAGGGACACCAGTTTCTCTGTGGAAACTTCACACCCCAGGACAAGAGGCATTCTCTAGGCCCCAAACGCACAGCTCCTTCCTGCAAGCTTGCCTACCTGAACTCTACCTCCTGCCAACAGAGTGTGGGAGAAAACAGAAAAGCCCGAAAACTAATGGTGTTCCCCATCCCTCAAGGAGTGGAGAAATTACCCCCTCTCCACCCCCAACTACCCTTGACTCCAAATACACTTACTGTCACAAACTCAGAAGTGTGACTTAGGTATAATTTACCAGGATGAAGAGCAAAGCAAGACCAGTGGACTGTGGTAGAGGGTTATGGGGCCATTGGTGATGGGTGTGATATGCTACCCTTCATCTGAAGAAGTGTGAACCTATACCCTGAAACTACATCTGGTCTTATAAAACAAGATTACCTCAATTCAAAAATAGAGAACTTTCTTTTAAATATGCCTATTTTCAGGGGCTGCAAAGATCTGATTTGGGTCATATCTGTCAGTTCACCTGGTTAATGTAATGACTGGAAGAGTCAGCCCACAGTATCCACAGTGCAGTCAATGACATAACCGGAAGTCTGGGCAGCCAGGTTAATTTTGGTCCTTTTCAAAGTGGGTTCTCACAACACCACTGGTCAGTATTATAACTAAGGGAAAAACTACAAAAGAAGGCACCTGTCACCTTCCTTTGGTCTGATCTTGGTCACAAAGCTGTTTTAAGCCAATTTGCTCCCTGATGGATGCAAACACTTCGCAGACATTGAACTTGAATTGAGGGTGCAGGCAGGACCCAGGTTGCGGCTGGCAGAAGCCACACTGGAATTCCTTTCTTGGGGATCTGACAACCCCTGCATTGAAATTTTTCTTCTCCTGGATGGCTAAAGGACCTGCAGAATTCTCCAGAAGCAGTGTTCTCTAGCTGGAAAAACCAACTAGAAAAAGACGAGAGAGGGAAAAAGACCCTTAACGTTCTCAAGAACACTTCTTCAAAAACAGAGCATCTGTGAATGTTCCCCCAGACCTCTCGGGCTGCAGGGCAGAGTTTCTGTATAGGGGTTAAAAATCATTTATCACAAAACAGAGAGAAAAACCCAAACGTAAATTTTTGACAATATAGTCTTTCCAGGTGGCCTGCCTTTTGAGATCACAAAGGGGAAAAAGGAAAGGTTGGCCAAGACCCTAAAAAAAAAAAAAAAATCTTTTTTTCTCATTTATTCATTTATCTATTGCTTTGCTTTCTTTTATGCAGAGCAAACGCCTATGTTACAGCCTGGCCTGGAATAAATCTTCTGCACCGAATGATAAATCAGAAGTTGTAATGGAAATCATATTGACCTTTAAAAGGTCAGTGTCTTTATATTTTCACACTGTGCTGCTTGAAATGTCGACTCAGAATCAGGAAAATAATACACCATCGATTTCTCTCCCTTCCTCTTAGAACAGAGCTTGAAATTGACCTGGAAGGCGCTGGTATGGGTTTTCTCATTACAGTTTCAGCATCATCGAAAATGGTGATTAATGATTCGGTCTTGGGAATGGTGTTGTCAGACCTTGTAATCACTTTGTGAATTGTGTCCAAGCAGCAAGTAGCTTACCTGATCCTACCACCCACAGATGAGAGTGTATCTTAACCCATGTAAAGGAAATCTTCGTGGTTTTCATTAACTGTCTCTTCAAGAGGGGAATGTTATTCCTTGCGTGATTGTGTATCTCACCTACTAGTTGACTGCCATCTCCTTATCCATTTCTCCCAGTATCAGGCCTACCTGCAATTTGTTCTGGTTTTGCCATCTCTCTTCTCTTGACTTATATTTCCTCTTTCTTTTTTCCCCCTCAGATTTCATAATCTCTCTCTCTCTCATCTTTTTAATTCAGTGGTCTTTTTTTGCTCCTTGTTCTTTTTTTGTCTGATTCAACCATTCTTTCTCTCCTGATCTTCAGAAGAACCTGTTAAAATTATCCAGATTCTCTTAGTCTACGTTGTCTGATGGTGTGTATGTACCCCTGCCTTCCCTCACCTGCCTTCATCTCCTCAGCCTGGGCTGCAGGAGCCAGCTGGTGGCATGAAACCCCTGTACTGCCCGCTCTCCTAGCAAAACCCTCCAGAGAGGTGTCTTGTGGGTCGTCAGTTACTTGGAGCCACAGGAACCAGCCAAGACTCACGCTGTGAAAGAAGAAAACCTCATCTACTACCTTACCTGACTTCAGCAAACGGAGGACAGAATTAGCATATCCTTCCCTGGTGAATGACATCCTCCCCATCCCTCCAGTAGTAACCCTTAGAGACAGTCCCTAAGAGATCACAGCAGGTTAATGAATGAATCCCCTACCCCCCATGTATTCCACAGGAACTAGTGCTTGGCCTAATCTGATTCTTCCTAAGTTGCTTCTTCCTCCCCTGGTTTAACACATTGCAAACCTTTCTTTCACACTGTGTAAAGGTTTTCTAAGACTTAATAAACTCACTGGATGTGTCATGCTTATGAATATTCAGTCCCAGCCTCCTTGGTTGAGCTCACTCTCTTGTCTGTTCTTCCTCACTTTCCCACACCCAGCTCTCTACAGTCAGTGAAACACAGACACAGAAGCTGGCGAATCTGCCTTCTCTCTCTCTTTTTTTTTTTTTTGTGTGTGTGTGTGTGACTAGGTCTGCTATGTTGCCTGGGGTAGTCCCTCCCGTGGACTCAAGCGATTCCCAGTCTCAGCCTCCCAGGTAGCTGAGATTACAGGTGCACGCCACCATTCTCGGATATTTTTCAGAGACTAGGTCTCGCTACGTATATTGCCTGGGGTATTCCCGAACCCACAGACTCAAGCAATCCCTAGCCTCAGCCTCCCAGGTAGCTGGAATTACAAGTACCCCCCCCCCAACCGTGCCCGGCTGCTTTTTCAAGACCAGGTCTCTTCTATGTTGCCCAGGGTTGTCTCAAACCCAAGAACTCAAGCAATCCTTGGCCTCTTGCCTCCCAGCGCTTGGGTTACAGGCGCACACCACAACCCCAGGCTCTGCCTTCTCTTGATGCTAAAAGTAGCCAGACAGAAATGGTTAACACTGTTCCCTGTTTTAAAAAAAAATTGTTTTGCAAAAGTGTTTAGATGGCGTAGTCCTTCCGCCAAGCTGTACGACGTGTCTATAGTCGCACTCTGCAGAGGCGGGAGGGACCGCCGTGCAAAACTTGGTTCCGATGCCAAGACCGGTGATGTCACACGTACCCCTCAAAGCTAGGAGGAAGTTTCATTTTTATGCAGTGGGGGTTTTTCTGGGGGGAGCAGGGCGGCCTCCCAACCAGGCCCCAGGTGTCTTGAGAACCTCAGGTGAGAGGCAGGGGTGGGGGGTGTGTGGTGTTTGGGGGCTGGGGAAGCAGAGAGGCTCCCGCACACTGGCAGAAGCCTACCTGCCCTCACCGTCCTACAGGTGCTGAAGAACAGAACAGCCGGGCTTTCTTATCGACTCACCCAGTGGGGGCAAAGGAAGAGGGCAAGCCGTGAGGCTGGAACACGGTCAACCTGGGAGCATCCAGGGCAGCCCAAAGACAGAGGGAGAGGAAGTTCTAGAGAATCCCGGAGCTTGGAAAAGACAAGCGTAGCCCAGCAAGCTCCTTCACACAAGCTCTTTGACCAAAGAACCCACAGAAGCCCAGTTAAAAAGCAGAGAAGATGCCAGGCATGGCGGCGCACGCCTTTAATCCCAGCCTAGGAAGAGAGACGGAGACTAGGAATCACTTGAGTCCGCAGGTTCGAGACCCACCTGGGGAACATAGCGAGACATAGTCTCAAAAAAAAAAGAAAAAAAGCTGGCAACATGCACCTGTAATCCCAGCTGCCTGGGAGGCTGAGGCTGGGAGCGCTTGAGATGGTATCCCAGGCAACGTGAGTCTGCGGTTCCCTGAGCAACATAGCAAGACTTAGTCTCAAAAAAAAAAAAAAAAGCAGAGAAGACTATGGTAGGCGAGTGTTGGAAACAACCCAGGTACGTGCAGGTGACTGAGTCAGGAGCACAGGCTGTAACACAGTGGAATACTTGCTCAGCGGTGCCTTTCAAAAAAAACAAAGATGTGGAATCCTGTCATTTGCCACAGCATGGACTGACCTAGAGGGTGTTGTGCTTAATGGAAAAAGCCAGATGGGAAAAAGGCAAACACATATGATTTCACTCATCGGGGCTACATAAAGAAACAAAGAGCAAATAAAACAAAAAGAAGCTTTTAGGCAAAAATAAGTGTTTAGGCCATAAAACCAAATTAGTGGTTATCAGAAGGGAAAAGGGAGCATGCACCACTAAGTCAGGTGGAAGAGCTCAAGGATGTGGTGGCTGGAGTGAGGTTTTAGTGGTAACCATAATGTAACAATCCAGAGGTTGATGTATGCTAACCTGGAAATGATTCCATTTTACGATGCCTCCTTGCTTCAGTAAATTGAAGCAAACTCACAACAGAACTAAGGCATCCAGCAAGGTAGAGGGAGGGAGGGCAAAATTAGGGGAGGGGTGAGTGAGTACAAGGGATCCTGATAACAGATCGTGGGTGATATGGCGGTGGGAGAACTTTGAGGTATACAAGGATGTCAGAAAAAATACATAAATGATCCATTTTAAAATAGAAAACGTTTAAGCAAAGAACAAACGCTCACCCTGTGTCCAGATGAAGTCCTTGGTCACCGCAAACTGTAGCTTGAACTTCACAAAGAGTGTTTCCTTACCCAAAAATAGGGTCAAGTTTCTCTTTGCCTGGTTTGTGGCCTTGAGAAATGTACTCCCCTGATTCCCAGATCCTCTTCCTGTCCCACAGAGGTAAGCAATACCTCCTCCATCTCACCAACTCCAGGGTCTGCTTTTTCCTTGCATTTCTGCAGCGCTGAAAACTGCAAACTGTCGAGGACTTCCTCCAGTCTGCAACTGGCAGGTTATTTTCATATTGCTCCTAACAATGGTGTGCCTTACGATGGGTGACATCTTAGATCCATGAAAGGCTTCGAACATGTGAGTGTGAAGCCATCCTGTTCATGACAAGCTCTTTGTAAGTGTTTTATGTGCCCCTGGGAACCTCGGCTTCCTTAGCAAGGAGATGAGGGTCATGATGGTCTTAATTATTGGGGTGGTGACTTCAAACATATAAAATATTCAAGCCTCTGCAGAGAGCAGGAGACTGTAGTACTGTTGTTCTTCGAAGACCTTCTCTCACGCACTTGAAGGCAAGTTTGTTAGGGATTTGTTCACCAAACACTCAAGTTTCTGTGTGCCAGTGGGCTCAAGAGTCGACCTGGGTAGTTCTGAGTCCTGGTTCTGTCACTTAATTTCTCTGGGCAATTTCCGTGGTCTCCATAGTTGATGGCGGCACCTGCTTCGGGTGGGACAGGTGAGCGGGGCCTTCGTGGAGAGAGTAGACACAAGTCTCATAAATGCTTGTGTCGAACAAACACGAGTCTCAATAAAAGCACTTCTGCCTTTTTGTTTGTGTGTTTGTTTTGTTTTGTTTTGTTTTCAAGACGAGGTCTTGTATGTTGCCCGGGTTGTCTCAAACCTTTGGACTCAAGTGATCCCTAGCCTCAGCCCAGCCTCCCAGGTAGCTTGGATTCCAGGCACGCTCCACCGTGCCCAGCTAGCACTTTTGCTTTGAAGAAGCATCTGGTCTAGGTGGAGAGATGGCCCAGCAGGAGAGAATGACAACACCACATGGAAGCGTGGCCCTCAGCACCCTCGGCCCCAACCTTGTCCTCTGGTCAGAGACCCTCCAGGAACACACTGGGGACACGACGTGTCCAGCAGGGACTCTGAGAACACCTCACGCCCTGAAGAACGTCACTGTGTCTCAGAAAGAGGACCTCTGGTTCTAGAAGTTGAGTCTGCATCCCACGGGACAGAGACGTGACTGCTTGTGGAAGTGAGCTGGAGTGGATGGTCAGTGGAACCGTTAGGTCCCGGTTGCTTGGGTTGGCAGGAAGAAAGCAGCAGGGCGACGCCATGGCAGAAGGAGCTGTGCTGCTCCTGATAGCCAGGAGAGGGGGCTGTGTCACCACTTTTGCGGCGACTGTTTTGTTTCTCAATCTGTTTAGATGCCCCCGTAGCGGGTCTTGGTCTTGTCTTCTCCCAACCCCTCTCTAAGATGCTGTCGTATTCTGTGAGCTGCTTCTGTGCGTCAGGTGGTTTGGCAGCAGGACAGTCATGCGAGCCTGGAGCTATAGATCTTCCAGACAGAGGGACACAGGAGCTTCCAAGCTGACCTGTAGAAGGTCACAGATGACAGCGACAAGTTGGTCACCCTGATGTCAGGGCTGTCATTGTGTCCTCAGCCCACACCCCTTCTGAGCTCACGCCCGGTGAACACCTAGCTGGGACTAATCGCCTCACTTGTCTGCAGAAGGGGAGGGGCTTGCCAGGTGGAGTCGCAGCTCTGACCTGTGCTGGCGGCCTGGTGCTGAGCAAAACAGTGTCTCCCGGCCTGGGAGGTCAGTCCCATTCCGCCTCTGAAGCAAGGTGCGTGCTGGCTTCACGTGCGGGCTTCGAGATCCACAGCACCGTCTACAGCTCAGTCTACACCGCCTGGCAGACAGGTGCTCATCACGTGACTCCTTCCCGCCCTACAAACCCGCCTCCCTTCCTTGCAGCTCGGGTTGCCACATCTTGGCGACCACATCTTCAGAGCCTCTGCCAGGTCAGGTCCCAGTTGCCTGTCAGCGCTCCTGATTTCATTGTCATCGTGTTGTCCCTGTTCCTTCTTCTTTTCAGCACCTCTGGGGCTTGTTTGCTTGTTTGTTTTAATTTTTTAGAGACCAGGTCTCGCTATGTTGCCCAGGGTAGACCCCCTCTCACAGACTTAAGTGGTCCCCAGCCTCAGCCTCCCAGGTAGCTGGGATTACAGGGGCCCACCACTGCGCCCAGCTGCTTTTTCAAGACCAGGTCTCGCGATGTTGCCCGGGGTTGTCTCGAACCGGTGAACTCAAGTGATCCCAGGCCTCTTGGCTCCCAGTGCTTGGACTACAGGTGCATGACACCACGCCCGGCTAACACCTCTGCTTATTGTGCATCGCCATCCCCTTATCCCTGGGGAAAGGATGACCTGTGAGCCAGCACGGCCACCCACCTGGCAGGCCTAGTGCACTTGATAACTTACGAAATGCCTTTGGCAAAAAAAAATCAAAATAAATGATCTGAGAGGTCAGTATTCTTACTCAAGGAGCTATTGCTCAAGGGTGATTGCTAGCAGGTTAGCAAAGGAAGGCTTGGAGAAGCCATGTGCCTGCTTCAAAGCCACCTGCTTGGTAAACAGAACTGACCCTCGGAGACTGTGTTTTACGCTAAGACTGCTTTCCCCAGGGGCCCACAGCTTCACTTCCCTTCAAATCCACCAGAGCTCTTGCCAGCACCATTTGAAAGTCCCACTCAAGGCGGAACCCCTAAAATGGGATCCAAAGCACTAGCTGGGTTTTCTCTGTTGCTCAGTTCCACTCAGGCCCTGACAGCTGCGCTGGGCAGAAACTGGATACTTTTAGCTTCATTCCACTCACCGTGCCCTTCCCCATCTCCAGCAAGCGGTGCCAAATGGACTCACAGTTGTCACCCTTGGGGATCCTTTAAATGTTAGGGCCCAAGCAGAAATGACAAATAAGGTTTGGGTAACTCAGATGAGCTCCAAAATATCTCCCTGCTGGAGTTCCTCCGCGGGAAAGGCATGTGTAGCATGCAGATGGAGGGTGTGGGGCTGGAGCGTGGCCAAAAATGCAAGCTCCACCGCCCTGAGTCTTACTCACTCGCTCACGGGTGTGGATACAGGATACCTCTCCAGGGCAAATGAGCTGGTGGAATTTGCAGTTGGGCAGAAAAGGGCTAAGACGTGGGATCAGCAGGCTCTGGTTCAGACACCAGCTCCTGCTCACAGCCTGGATCACCACGTGCATGGCTCGGCCCCTCCAACTTTGTGCTCCCCTCTGCAGCAAGCCAGCAAGCACTCTGTCCAGCCCTTCTCTTTAAGGTGGCTTGAGTTAACCGTAAAAGCCCTAGAGAAAGTGGAAACCGCAGGACAAGCATAGGCTGTTAATACACAGGGCAACTTTCTGAAGTTTGCATCTGTTTTTCAGACAGAGACTTGCTATGTGTTCCAGTTCTCTTTGGTCTTTGTTTTTCCTTTGGTATCTTTTGATCTCCCCCACAAACTCAAAAAACAGGTCGGTGTGTGTTTTCTACTTCACAGCTCTTCAGCCAGCATGTGGTCATCCAACCCAAACAGAGAGTCGGAGAAAGCTTCCTTGATTGACAGGAAGGGAAAAACACACTTTGCTCAGAAGATGCTTTTTGATTTTTTGCTGCTCTGATCTTTAAGGAAATTTGATTTGGAAGAGGAAAATAAAAGAACTTAAAGGTTGAAAGGACATTTGCATGGCACACACTTGAGGGTGGCTGAAAAGATTATCTTTATCAAGCTACTTGGCAATGTAGTGTGAAACAGGTGCCATGACTTGGCAGATAGGAAAATAAACTGGCAAAGGTACCCATGTTCCAAGAATTTGCTGATCTTTGGTAAGCAAAGATCCACTGACTTATCACAACTCAGGTAGAGTCTAATCTTGGTCTAGAGCTATTCCAGGGAAATTCTTTGGAAATAAGACTCACCTGATCTTTACAACACAACATCTCTCTTCTTTGCTTTTTTGGGGGAAAAACTGTATTTTTTTTATAAATATAGGTTTTTCAATTTTTTTGATTGCACATATACATATATATTACATCATTGTCTACCCTGAAGTTCTCCCATCACCTTACCACCTGTGAACCATCTTAATCTCTTGTGCCCTCCCCCATCCCCAACTTTTCCCTCCTCCCCCTCTCTTGCTCTATGCTTCAGTCCTGTTGGCAGTTTTTAATTTTTCTTGTCTGTTTGTTTGTTTTCCCTACATCCCTCATATAAGTGAGACCATCCTGTATTTCTCTTTTTCTTTCTGGCTTCTTTCCGCTCACATGATTCCTTCTAGTTCCATCCATGTTGCTGCGAATGCCATACGTTTGTCTTCTTTGATTGATGCATAATATTCCATTTTGTGCCTAGACCACTTCTTGCTGACAAGAAGAAAGTCCAGAAATTTCTCTCTCCGTGCTGTCCTTCCCATGTGGATCAGCTTCTGTCCACAGAAACCCACTGCTGTGTTTCCAGAAGTTTTCTAAACTTCCCTTTTCCACAAGTTAAGGAATGATTCATTTGTAAGCAGGTGACAGGCAGGACCTGTGCACACATACTGGCTTGAAATTCTTGCCCAGCACAAAGCAGCTCAGACAATGGAATGTGGATCCGGCAGCTGAGTCTTGGAGTCATTCCAAAAATGTTAGCTCAGGAAATACCAGCTCCTCATCACCAGGCCTTAGCTGCACACTCGCTGAGGCCACTTCTTAGCCTGGGGGTCCCCGCGGGGATGCAGGCTCTCTTTGAGCATCAGAGACTGGACAGTCCTCTGACTGCAAGATGGCCACACTGCTCAGACTTATTTGCCCTATGTGGGTTGCAGTGTTGGCCTGCCAGCAAGGTGGCTGAGGTGTGGTTTTTAGCACAGATTCACAAGGAACTCACACATTAGAAAAAACAAAACAAAAAGCCCAGTCAAAAAATGGGGAGAGGAACTAAAAAGACACTTCTCCAAAGAGGAAATACAAATGGTCAACAGGCACACGGAAAATTGCTCAACATCACCAGCAATCAGGGAAATTCAAATCAAAACCACAATGAGATACCACTTTACACCACAGTAAGAATGGCCCACATCCAAAGAACGGGCAACAAGTGGGGTGCTGGTGGGGGTGTGGAGAGAACGGAACTCTCTTACTCTCTGCTGGTGGGAATGTAAACTGGTCCAACCACTATGGAAAGCTGTGTGGAGGACCCTCAAACTAATGGAAATGGAACTGCCTTTTGACCCAGCAATCTCACTAGTGGGAATCTACCCAAAGGTAGACCTCAATACTTATACAAAGGGATATCCATACTCAGATGTCTACTGCAGCACTATTTATAGTTACAAGGATATGGAAACAACCCAAATGTCCCAAAACAAATGAATGGATGAAAAAGATGTGTTCTATATACACAATGGAATATTACTCAGCAATTAAAAATGACAAATTTGATGAATTTATGGTAACATGGAAGGACCTAGAAGAAGACATATTAGTAGAAACAAGTAGAAAGAAAAACACAGAAACCAAATGGTTTCACCAATATATGGGACATAGAAAAAGCAAACAAAAGACCAGGAGGAAAAGTCAAAACAAACTACCAACCAAACTAAAGAACACAACTTGGGATGGGGGGCTGAGGGGAGTGGTCAAGGAGGGGAGATGGGGGGTGAACCCCAGGGAATACAAAGATGTGTAATACATATATATAAATTATTATTTAATAAAAAAATGTTAATAATTGCCAGTGAAATTATAACCAGAAGAGACACTTTTCTACTGTTCCCTGGATTCTTCCCCTCGGTCACTCACAACACAGGTATAGAGTCTCCAGGAGAAGAAAGACTCTTACATATTTTTTAAGTCTGGTATGACAGCCAAAGTGTTTTCTGTCGTTCTATTGGACATTACGTTCTTGTGTTAAATTTCTGTTGACTGATAAAGCCTTAAGAACAAGGTGATAGAGTTTCTTTGATAATCAAAGTGAGGATTTGAACCCAGAAGCAACCCAAACACAGATCGTAATCTGTGAGAACTTCTCTGAATCAAGCTCAGTGTGACTCTAGTTTATGTTGCTAGACACACAGAGTTAATGACATTAAGAATGTGCTTATTCTTGATCAGAGCAGCTTATGGCTCTAGTCTGTCCTGACGGAAGATATGCGAATGCCAGAGGAAGGCAAGGCAGGATCTCATCTCTTCCCTCCAAAAAATAAGCTGCAGAGATGCAAAGGCTGGATGTCCATAGTTAAATACTTTCTTATCTGAAGACAGATTTACACCCTTAAGCAGACTTTCACAGACAAGATAAGAGTCTGTGATGATGGCTTGTTACCTTCACCCTTCAGACCAGGGGTAGAGTCCACAGAAATTTGTACACTCCGTTTACCTTTCCCTGATATCTTGATGCATAATGATGAATTGCATAGTCCCATCTTTTTTTAAACTTTCATACACCAAAAACTCAACACCTTAGAAATCGTTTCTGTAAAAGGCTGTAACTACCTTTGCAACCAACAACCAAGATGAGAATGTCTATGACGGCACCTCGTCCTCATTGTCTGTTTTTTATCCTTTGCTTGTGTGAGGCGGCCCACAGAACATGGTTTGAAGGATGTCTAGTCGAGCAGTCGTGTTACCATGGAGTGAACTAGGCCTTGTGTGAAAGTCCACATCACGTGGGCTGAAGAAGAGACCTCACGAAAATTGTCAAGGTCAGAACAAGCCTGACAAGGACCGACAGGCACTCCCCTGCCCGTGAAGACCATGCCAGCATCTGCTGGACACATTCCCTGTCCTTCTCCTGTGACAAGCACTAGACACCAGCCGCAGCCACCGTCAAACCGTCGAACAGCCCGCTTTCGGGGCGCCAGCTATTTATAGACCCTGTCTTGGTATGCCAGCTGCCTGGCACCTGGAAATGCTGGAGTTGCAAGAATGTCTCTGTTCAGTCGTCCTTTGGCCGGGGGGGGGGGGGGGGGAGCCCAAATTCCCTGAGTGTTTGCGTCACTTTCTGTCGATAACCAATGCTGCGACTGAACCGGTCTTTGGTGACCTTATTACGATCCTAAAATGGCCTTTAGCCAGAGCCGTAAGGACACTTTGAGAAAAGTAAGAGTCTGTTACTTAACAAGCACTGGGGGTTACCGGGTCACACCAGGAGGTCATACAAGTGTGTCACAGGACTGGGATGA
>PVHY01025679.1:0-18028 GCA_004024945.1 Uropsilus gracilis
CACATCCATGCCAATATTCGTTATTGTCTGGGCCATTTATTTATATGGGCCATTCTTACTGGTGTAAAATGGTATCTCATTGTGGTTTTAATTTGCATTTCCCTGATTGCTAGTGACGTTGAACATTTTTTCATGTTCCTGTTGACCATTTGTATCTCCTCTTTGGTGAAGTGTCTTTTTAATTCTCCCCATTTTTTGGCTGGGATTTTTGCTCTTTTTTGTTGAGCTGTAGGAGCTCTTTGTGGATCTTTGTTATCAGACCCTTGTCACTTGTCTGGAAGGCAGAAATTTTCTTCCAGTTGGTGGGGTTTCTTTTTGTTTTGTTTATTGTCTCTTTTGCTGTACAGATACTTTTTAGCTTGATATAGTCCCAGCTGTTTATGTTTTCCTTCATTTTTTTTTACTGACCTTAGTTGTTTCCCAAAATGGATTTCTGAGGTGAATTTCATGAAGGGTTTTGCCCAGGTTTCCTTCTATGTATTTTATGGTTGCAGGTCTCACTTCCAGGTCCTTTATCCATTTTGAGTTAATTTTTGTACAGGGTATGAGGGTGTTGTCCTGGTCCATTTTTTCACATGTTTTGATCCAGTTTTCCTAGTACCATTTACTGAAGAGGCTATCCTTGTTCCAGAGTATGTTTTTTGCCTCTTTGTCAAAGATTAGTTGACCATATATGTGTGGTTTTATTTCTGGGTATTTGATTCTGATCCCATTGGTCTGTTTTTGTACCAGTACCACGTTGTTTTAAGTATTATGGCTTTGTAGTATAGTTTGAAGTCTGGAATAGTAATACCTCCATTCTCTCGTCTGTTTGTTAAATGGGTTTTGGTTATTCGGGGTCTTTTGTTGTTCCATATGAGTTTCAGTGATTTTTTTCTATTCTTTAAAATATGTCATTGGGATCTTTATTGGAATTGTATTGAATCTGTAGATTGCCTTTAGTAGTATGGCCATTTTGATAATGTTGATTTTTTCCGATCCATGAATAGGGAATGTCTTTCCATTTTTTAACATCATCTTCTGTTTCTTTTAAGAATGTTTTATAGTTTTGTTTGTATAGGTCTTTTGTGTCTTTTGTTAGGTTTATTCCCAAGTATTTGATTTTCTTTGGTGCAATGGTAAATGGGGTGTTTTTTTAAAATTTCTTTTTCTGATTGATTCTTTGCATATATGAATGCTGTTGATTTTTGTGTGTTGACTTTGTATCCAACTACCTTACTGAATCGATTTATTATTTCAATCAGTTTTTCTGTCGATTTTTCTGGGTTCTCTACATAGAGTATCTTATCATCTGCGTGTAATGATACTTTATTTCTTCTTTCCCTATTTGGATTCCTTTTATGTCTTTCTTTTGCCTTATTTCCCTAGCTAGGACTTCCAGAACTATATTGAAAAGGAGTGGAGAGAGTGGGCATCCTTGCCTGGTTCCAGACCTGAATTGCAATGGTTTCAGTTTTTCCCCATTGAGGATGGTATCTGCTGTGGGTCTGTCGTATATAGCTTTTATTATGTTGAGGTATGTTCCTTTTATACCAGTTTTTTCCAGGGTTTTCATCATGAAAGTATGCTGAACTTTATTGAATGCTCCACATCTATTGATATGATGATAGAGTTTTTATTTTTCTCTTTGTTGATGTGATAGATTATGTTGATTGATTTTTGAATGTTGAACCATCCTTGTGCCCCTGGGATGAATCCCACTTGGTCATGATGGATGATCCTTCTTATGCAATGTTGGATTCAGTTTGCCAAGATTTTGTTTAGAATTTTTGCATCTGTGTTCATTAGGGAGATTGATCTGTAGTTCTCTTTCTTTACACTGTCTTTATTTGGTTTTAGAATTAGTGTAATGTTTGCTTCATAGAAGGTATTTGGTAGCTTTCCTTTCTCAATTTTTGGAAAGAGTTTTAACAGTACCAGTGTTAGTTCCTCTTTGAAAGCTTGGTAGAATTCATTTGTGAAACT
This sequence comes from Uropsilus gracilis, assembly GCA_004024945.1. Taxonomy (NCBI): domain Eukaryota; kingdom Metazoa; phylum Chordata; class Mammalia; order Eulipotyphla; family Talpidae; genus Uropsilus; species Uropsilus gracilis. The sequence continues at coordinate 1,966 of PVHY01025679.1, forward strand.
ATCTGGACCTGGACTCTTAATTTTTAGGGAGAGTTCTGATCACTGCCTCAATTTTACTGCTTGTGATTGATCTGTTTTAGTTTTCTATTTCTTCTTTGTTCAATTTTGGATGACTGTATTGTTCCAGGAATTTGTCCATCTCTTCCAGGTTGCTGTATTTGTTTACGTATAGATGTTCATAGTAGTCTCTAATTATCTTTTGGATTTCTGCTGGGTCTGTTGTAATATCTCCCTTTTTATTTATGATCCTGTTTATTTGCATATTCTCTCTTCTTTGTAAGCCTTGCCAGGGGTTTATCAATTTTATATATTTTTTCAAAGAATCAGTTTTTGGTTTTATCTTTTCAATGATCTTTTTTTTTTTAATTCAATGACATAATTTTTATTTAGCTTTTAACCTGGACATTAATTGTGTCTAATTTCTTTCTCACTTGTGTCTTCCCTGTTGGCAAAGAATTTGCTAAGCAATGAAAGGTTCCACAACTGAGGCAATGACAGGCACTTTCAAGTTTGGTGAGAGGCTTAAACATTTGCTTGAGAATGAAGAGTACACATTTTCTATGGCTTTTTCACCAACACCAGTATGGTGCTTGTTTTCCATCTGACACTCGTTTCGAGAAGGAGAAAGAAATGCCCCACTTTGAGCCTCCTTTTTCGTGTTAGTATTACCTAAAGAGAAAAGTCAAGTAGACGTTTCCCCTGGTGCTAAGTGAGCACCCACCACTTGTGAGGCAGGGAGACAAGACCCGAGCTCGCCACATCCCGGGAAACAAACTGCAACCCCTGAGTCCATTTAGATCAAGCTACCCTTTATGCAGCAGCTTTTCAAACTGAGCATTTAAGTACTCACTGCATATTCCAGTTCATCACTGCTGTCCATAGAAACAATGGCCTCCCAGTGTCCTCCTGCAACGTGGGAAGAGCAGTTACCAAGAAATCCCCAAGGGGGCAGCCAAGTGCTGTGGAGGAGCGTCGCAGGGGCTGACACCCACCCTAAGAGTCCCCTAAGTCAGAAGTATCTGCACTTTAGGGACCCACGAAGACCTGTTTGGGCCCAAGGTCTGTGCACCCGACATTTGGTGAGACCACCTCTGCCTCTCCAGCTTCCCAGCCGCCACTTGGGTGCGTTGTGGGTATGTCAGCTGCATCTGTGGTCCGGCTCCAACTGAGCAAGAGCGAATTATCAGGTTTTACAGAAAGAAACCAATAGACACTGTCCACTTCTCACCCTGTCGTCCCAAAAGTCTCCTTAGGGCTAGGGCAGGGGAGCGCTCTAGATAATAACTGGCTCTATCAAAGAGCACTGGGATACCAGTTCCTGTTGACTCAGCGTGGGGCCAATATCCCAATGTCCTCTCGGCTCTCTTTTTGGTTTTTATTTCATTAATCTCTGCTTTAATTTTTGTTATTTCTTGTCATCTGCTGGGTTTGGATTTTTTTGTTGCTTTTTTTTCTGAGTCCTCAAGTTAGATTAGAGTATGTCTTTGGGCTGTTTCAATTCTTTTTATTTGAACCTATATTGCTATGAACTTTCCTCTTAATACTGCTTTTGCTGCGTACCACACATTTTGGAATGTTGTGTCATCATTGTTGTTTGCCTCCATGTAGGTTTTAATTTCTTCTTTGATTTCTTCTTTTACCCAGTATCTTACAGAAGTCTGTTGTTCAGTCTCCATGTACTGTTTATTCTCCTTATTTTCTTTTCATTGTTGGTTTCTAACTTGATGCCTTTATGATCGAGAAAAAGGTTGGTATTATTTTAATCTTTGTGTATTTGTTCAGATTTGTCTTGTGGCCTAATATATGATCAGTTTTAGAGAATGAATCATGTGCATTTGAAAAGAAAATATATTCTTTTCCTTGGGGGTGTAGTGTCCTGTATATATCTGTTAGGTCCATTTGTTCTAGCTCTTCCTTAAAAGCTTTTGTTTCTTTGTGTAGTTGTTGTTTTGTTGATCTGTCTTTTGTAGAGTGTGGTGTGTTAAAATCTCCTACCACATATGTATTCTCACCAGTATTTGATTTCAGTTCTACTAGTAGTTTTACGAATTTTGGTGCTCCCTCATTAGGTGCGTATATGTTGATTATTGTTGTGTCTTTTTGGTGAATTGACCCTTTAGCCATTAGGTAAAGTGGCCGTCTTTATCTTGTCACTTTTGTTAATTTGAAGTCTGCTCTGTCTGATATAAGAATGGCAACCCCTGCTTTCTTGTGGGGATCCTTTGCTTGTAGTGTAGTTTTCCAGCCCTGCACCTTCAGTCTATTCTTATCCTTAGAGATGAAATGTGTTTCTTGGGGGCAGCAGAATGTTGGGTTCTGTTTTCTGATCCAGTCTGCAACTCTTTGTCTTCTGATTGCTGAGTTTAGACCATTGACATTTAGGATGATTATTGATGTTTGTGATTCTAAAGGTTTCCTGATGGTCATTTTGGGGTTTATTTATTTATTTACATTTGTATTTGTTCTTCTTATGGTTTTGATCTTGAGGCCTCCTGCAAAAATTTCTTGGAGTGAGGTAGCAAATTTCTGGAGACTTTGCTTGTCGGAGAAGGTTCTATTTTTTTCCTTCAAAGAGAAAGGATAGCTTTGCAGGGTAGAGTATTCTTGGCTGGCACTTTTTTTCTTGGAGTTTTATGTAGATGTTGACTCCATTCTCTCCTTGGCTGGAGTGTCTCTTTAGAAAAATCTGAGGTCAGTCTAATGAATTTTCCTTTGTAGGTTATCTGTTTCTTTTCTCTAGCCATTCTCATTATTTTTTCCTTATCTTGGGTTCTTGAAAGTTTTAGGATGATGTGTCTCACTGTGGCTTTTCTTTCATTAAAGTAGTTTGGTGTCCTTTTGGCTTCCTGTTATGTCTATTTTCATTTCTTTCTTCAGATGAAGTTTTCCTCTTATTATATTGAAAAGCCTTTCAGTTCCCATGACTCTCTCCTCTCCTTCTGGGATTCCTACTACTCTTATGTTTCTTTTCTTTACGGAATCTGACATCTCTGAGCTATTCTTCAGTCTTCTTACTTTTTCTTTTTCTTTCTTTGTCCTCTCTATTTTTGTATCCTCAAGTGTGCTGATTTGTTCTTCAGTTTCATCTAATCTGCTTCCGTGCCTTTTCCATGCATTTTCCATGCATTTTTGAGCTCATCTATTGCAATCCTTAAATCTTGAGTTGCTTTCAGTGTCAATTTTAGGGATTCATTTTCATTCTTCAGTTGGTTAATTAGGTTATACATTTTGATGCTTTCTTTTTTATATGTTTCTACTTCTTCCCTTAGTGCATTAAATGCTTCTATCATTCTGTTGTCCTTTTTTTTCTGATTTTTCTCTTATTTTTTGGATTGCATTTAACATGTTAATGTTGGAATCTTTGTCTGATATACAAATCATTTCTTCAGTGTTTTCCAGAGATTGTCTTTTATTTGGTGGTGATGGATTATTTCCTGTAGAGTTTGCTTGCATGTCTATGGTTTTTCTCCTTACTGTGTTTTGCTTTCTAACTTGTTCTACATATTGAGAAACTGTGCATCTGGTGTTGGTTGGCATACTGATAGTAATGTTATCCAGATTGAAAGTAGATCTGTAGTTTAGTTTTGTTTAGCCAGTGACTTCCGGCATCTAACCTGTGTGGAGGAAAGGTTGGGTGGGTTCCCTCTGGAACCTGGCCGAAGGGGATGTCTCTCTGAATCTGCAGTGGCAGTGGCGGCGCCTGCATTTTGGATATTAATCCATAACCAGATAAATGGTTTACAGATATTTATTCCCGTTCTGTAGGTTGTCTTTTCACTTTTGTGGTTTTTTTTTGTTTCTGGTTTTGTTTTCTGTTTTTTTGTTTGTTTTGCTTTACAGAAGGATTTTAGTTTAATGGAGTCCCACTTGTTTGTTTCTGATTTTGTTGCTTGTGCTGTAGGTATCATTACCAGGATCCATGCATGGCAAGGGGCTCTGTTCCTTTGTTTTTTTTTCCTTAGGATTTCATTTTATTTTTATTTAAATCTTGAATCCATTTTGAGTTTTTATGAGCGTAAAAGCTATGGATCCATGTTTCAATGTTTTACATGTGGAATATCCAATAATCCCCAGTACCATTTATTGAAGAAACTGTCTTTTCTCCATTGAGCAATTTTGGCTCCCTGGTTAAAAATGAGTTGACTATATGTGCTTATGTTTATTTCTGAGTGCTGAATTCTGTTCCACTGGCCTTTTGGCAATGGTTTTTATGCCAGTTCCAAACCATTTTGATGGCTAAAGTTTTATGGAATTATAATTTAGCCTGCAACCAGCAAGTGTGATATCTTCTGCTTTGTTCTTCATTCTCAGTTTTTTTTTTTTTTTTTGGTTATTTAGGGTCTATTATAGTTCCATATAAATCATCAAACTTTGTTAATTTTCAAGATTGTTTTGACTCTTTCAGGTCAAATACAAATAGATTTGAAGATCACTTACCAGTACTACAAATAAGATGATTGGGATTAATTGCTTTGGATATGTTATCAAATAATTAGAACTGCAGTATATATACCCGTGTAGCTCTTGATGTTCTGAATATTTTAATATTCTCTAATTTTTTAATTTAATGTGTCTTCAGATAAGATATTGGAGTTAAGTTCAGCAAGCATAAATTATTAAGTTATAATCTTATGCTAAGTGAGGTTTGACTTTTTAATTTTCAGGATTTATAATTAAAAATAAAAGGAGATTTAGAATCCATGTACTAACTAAAGTATTAAAGTAAAGAAATAGTATTCAAGTACCCTCTCCTCCCCTTCCTCCTTCCTTTCCTACTAGGTCTCACTATGTTCTGGCCTGGGGTAGTCTCGAACCCGCGAACTCTAGTGATTCCTAGCCTCAGTCTCCCAAGGCTGGAGTTAAGGCATGCACCACCATGCCCAGCTAAAATTTTTCTTTACTTCTCTGAACTTATCTCTTGCCTTATCCCCCTTTTCCCTAGTCAAATAAAGTTTCCTTAATAACTTAACTCTCATATCTATAACTTCAACTGGTTGTTTATGTAACGGCTCCATTTAGCAATCTGTTGAAGCTTGTGAACACCTTCTTAGAACACTTTAAAGGCATAAATCAGAATATAAAATATGGAGTAAGAGAAAATAGATTGAGATATGGGTTGTAATTCCCAAAGGAGTGAGTATTGTTAAGTTCATTAATTTTGAACAGCAAGCAACATGAAGATAGTGAGAATTTACTTTCCACAGTTGTATTTTTCATCTCATCAAATTTGAGGTCCATGATTTTCTCATTATCTGTGTATTTCTAGTGCTAGTGTTGTAACTAGTGCATAGCCTTCAATTCTTTGTAGTCTTTAAGAGAAGGATTGTTAAAAAAAAAAAAAACCTGGGTATAACTCAGTGTGTGAGTAGAAGATGACTGAAAAATCATGACAAATGTAGAAAAAAACCGACCAAATCTGACATTCAGCAAACTAGAAATTAAGGAATTTCCTTATTTTCATTAGAGACATCTATGAAAAAACGATAGTTTAATTGATGAGATACTGAACACTTTCCCTTTTTGAGAATGAACAAGGAAGTCTGTATTCACTGTTAATCACTGTTCTCTTAGAAATCCAAGCAAAGGGAGTAAGAAGATGAAATAAAAGGCATTCAGATAGAAAAAGAAGCAAAATTGTATATTTGGAAACAACATTATTTTGTATGCAGAATCTTAAAACTAATAATAGGTTTAAAAAAGTTGTAAAATACAAGGTCAGTATAAAATTTTATATCACCAAGAAATAATTGGAAAATGAAGTTAACAAGTTCCATTTACAACTAACTGAATATTATGCGACCAACATTACTCTGATACTAAAGCAGGCAAGGATATCATAGATTTAAAAAACTACAGGTCAGTATTCTTGATGAATATAGATGCAAAAATCCAAACCCATAGAAAACCAAATTTAGCAGTACAGTCAAAGGATCATATATCATTTTCAAGTGAAATTTACTCCTGGGATGTAAGCTGACTTAACATCTGCTGTCAGTCAGCGCAGTTCACCTCATGACTTAAAGGAAGGGGAAAAATCATTTGATCATATATCAGTACATGCAGAGAAGCCATGACAAGATTCAGCAATGATTTATGATACAATCACAATAAAATGTATAGAAGGAACATGTCTCAACATGAAAAAGGGAATAAATATGTAAGAAATCCTTAGCTAAATAACATCACTTAAAAAATTAAATTTACTTTTAATATCATACAACATCACTTGTCTTTGTAAGGTTTCTGGTCTTGTTGGGAATGTCCCCCCAACCCCCAACCCCCCTCTCCCCTTGAATCACTCCTCCTCTCTTATTACTGCTCATTGGTCCATGTTTAGCCCTTTAGTCTCTTCTTTTTCTGGGATTTTTCAGATTTAACTTTGCATCAGGCAGCCAGTACAGCTCATTTGGAGTCTATCAGTGTCTGCTCCTCCTTTCTAGGTATCTCTTCCATTCTGTTCTCAGTCCCTTTTTGGTGTCCCCCACCCCTTTTTTTTTTTGCCTTGTAGTTCTGGCCTCTGGCTTGAAGAGCCTGGTTCCTTTCCTCTGTTGACTGAGAAGTTCCTTGAGGGGATAGAAGTCAACTAATAACTGGTCTGGTTGGTCTCTTCAGGCATGGTTTGCTACTTAGCTGTCAGATGCTACTGTATTTCTGTGGCCTTCCTAAACTCTGTCAAGAGGTGGTGCGCCTTGGTCTCTCTAGAGGCTTCTCTGAACCAGGATTTTGGCTTTCAGTGGTATAGGTGTAATTCTGAGGTCGTCTGTCTTTGCAATTAGTCTGACAATCGTGTGTTCAGTGGTTCTCTCCAAGCTCTTTTTGGTTCCTGCCTAGAAGTGTGTTCAGGGCTTTCATTTGTATGTCTCACCTCTTTTGTTTATTCAGTTGGATTACTTGCAGTTTGCTTATTGCTTATTAGGACTGACTAGAGTGGGAGTCAACCAGAGGGAATTAGAGGCATCTCCCCTGCCCCTGCCTGTGCCGAATACCTGGGCAGGGTTTCCCCTGCCCTTCCTGTGCAACCTGGAAGACCCCTGCAGGGTGCCCACACCCCAAGACTCCATCGTGGCCTCCCATTGCCCACACTCGAGATGTGGTGGGCAGGGCGCTAACATCACTTTTTTAAAAATTAAATTATTTATATATAAATTCCACATCTTTGTGCTCTCTGGGGTTCACACTCCCACCCACCCTGTTCCCACCCTGCCCCACCCTCCCCCACCCTCAAGTTGTGTAATTTGGTTGGCTAACATCATTCTTAATGGAGAAAATTAAAACATTTCCTCTTAAGATCAGCTGTGGAACAGGCTGTGTACTTTCACCACTACTGTTCAGCATAATATCAGTTGTCTTGGCTAGAGTACTTAGGCAAGAGAAAAATATAAAATAAATTCCAATGGAAGAAGCAATACTATTTGAGGATCACATGAAAATGTACATTCAGTATCCTAAATGCTTCAATAAAAGCTATTAGCATTCAGTATATGAGTGCATTGAAGTATCAGGTAACAAAGTGAATATACAAGATGAGTTGTTTCTATATGCATGCAGTATATGTTTTCTGACTAGCATGATAATTTTGCAAGAAGAAAATAACCCCATTTATAATTGCATCAAAAATAATTAAATACCTGGGAATAAGCCTAACAAAGGGAGTAAGACTTGTACAAAAAACCTGTAAGACGCTATTATAGGAAGACAACACAAAGAAAGAGAAAATGTCATTTATGCATTGGAAGAATTAGTATTATTAAAATTGCCAAAGCAATTTTACCCAAAGCAATATACAAATTTATTATTATCCTTAGCAAAATTTCATTGGCATTCTTCAAAGAAATAGTGCAAACACTGGTGAAAAATATATGAAACAAAAGAAGTCCTCACATTAAACTCGTAGCTTAGAAGGGGATACAGACTTGTAAAAATTATAATGTTAAGTGCAATCAGTGATATAAATGTATATGAATAAGTAGGGATTGGTGAGTTATTGGGTGTGGTAAGGGGGTCAAAGAAGGATTCTTTTAGATAATATCTCAGCTATATTTTGGAAGTGGAATATGAGTTTTGAGTGGTAGGGTGGATAGGATAGCACAGGCAATGGGATCAGCATGTAGACTAGGCACAGATGCATAAAAGAATATAGTATCTAAGTAAACATGGGAAGAGTAATGAATGAGTAAAACTAAACTTTATTACTACCACTGGGATTAATTGTAAATCTAGGATATGCATTGTATTTGGATTTCTGAAACCCATCAGAAAGGCATCTCTCTTTCCTATTTTCTTCTTTGCCCTCCTCTCTCAAAACTGTGCATGTGTATAGACAGGAGGAGAAAGGAACTAAAAATAAAGACCTTGATTCTGGTCCTTGCTCCCATATCCTTGATTAAGTGGACCGCTTTCATAGTTCTGAACTTTGGTTCCTTCCTCGCTTACAGGATACGTAGAAACCGTATGATCTTTGCCTTTGAAAATAATTTTTGAGGGAGTCACAGTTCTGAGTGCCTGGAACACAGTAAGTAGGTCCTCAATATGTGTTTTCCAGTGAGTGGCCTGAAAACTTGTATAAAATGAGAGTTTAAATAGTGAAAGAATAAGCAGTAAAGATTTATGTATAAACCATTGCTTTCCAGAATGTAAATGTATTGTTGTGTAAAATGTATTCAGTTTGTCTTTGTAAATTGTTTCACTTACCATGTAAATTTACAAGGTCCTGGGAAGCAAAAAGTACAATATCTTAAATATAAGATTCAATTAGATATGAATGTCATATACTGTTTGTCATGTTCCAGTAAGAATTTGTATATGTAGATTTAAATATTGATTGTTTCTCATTTTAATTTTACTCTGCCAGAAGTTCTTGGACTTCTTCAAATGTGATTTTTTTCCTTTTTAGTTATGTTATTATAGAATTTTTTTTCTCATATCAAAACTAGTATTTCTTTACAGGCTACTTTTCCATTTTTATAGCTGCAGACATTGGAACAGGATTGCAAAAGACCATTTCAGTGTTAAAGAGTTGCTCTAAAATGCTGTTAAAATATAATTTATTTTTTTACCTTTAGGGATCCTATTGGGCAATAGACACCAATCCGAAGGAAGATGCGCTGCCTACTCGGCCAAAGAAGAGAGCACGATCTGTAGAACGGGTAAAACGCTCTTTAATACAAATTTATAATAATGGGGTTATTTCATAAATTTGAATTTTAAATGTTCATTTTCCATACAGCAGCTATAACCATAACCATAATGAAAGTAATGTTTTGTTTAGCATATGCTATATTTTGTTTTATTTAAAAACATTTTATTTAAAAGCATGTTATTTTATTTGATCTTAACTCTTTTGAGTGGATAGTTTAGGAATTAAGTCTTTTTTTGTATTTAGGATATAACTGGTCTTTAGGATATAACTGGTATTTAGGATATAACTGTGAGACTTGGATTCAGGTTTTCTGGGTTTTAATTTGTACTCTTGTATGTAGAGCAGTGAGGACTGGCTTAAGTTGTTTGACATACTTTTAGTTAAAATGTTGGCTGTCATCGGACATTACTTAATGCTTAGTTTTCCCTTACTCTACATTTCTTGTATCTCAACGAAAACACTTGCCTGTGTGCACGCACAAGACCATTTAAAATGTTAACTACACTGTGAAGTTTTTCCTCTTTTTATTTTCATTTCATCCATATGGCAAGAATTTTAGTTATTTTGTAGAATTTCCTTACACTTAAAATAATTGTTTATTTGTCTCCTTTGCTAGGCTTTGATCCCCTAAAGGATCCCCTAAAGGGCAGAGAAAAAGGTCCCCTAAAGGGTCTCCAGTGTTCTTCACAGTTTGCAATAGGTATTAGTAGGGCAAAGGAATAAAGAGAGCTGAAAGGAACTGAGTAACTGTTGGCTTAATAAATTTGTTCTGTGATGATTACTGGTAAAGAGAAAAAGCAACTCAACCTCCAGAAGATAAGGAGCTTAAATTGGGTTTAAGTTGGGATCAGAGGCGAGCCTACTAGGTATAACTTTGATGGGGTTTATAGTCAGGCATATATTTATGAGCTCAGCAGAAGGCATTCAGTATGCCAGTTACCAAATGATAAGGTTTAAAAGTGCTCTTTCAGTCTAGAACAAAATTGGTTTTATTCAAAACAAAGTTTAGTATTGGTGGCATAGTCTTCTAGCAACAGAGTTTTAATTTTAAGACTGAGATGTGTTGATGAGCTATATGTGTAATGGTTTGAGAGGGAAGGAATCCCAGTTCTGCCCTTCAGCCTCTGCCTTTTAGAACAGATTGGCTACATGGACTTAAATCATGTGAAAATGTGGAATACAGACCATTTCATATATATTGCCAGTTTGAAGGAAAGGAAGAAAAGTCCACTTATTTTAATCCACTATGTATTGATGAACTGAAAGTTTGTGATCTTCTCTACTATTTGCTTTTTTCTGAAGTTCTTGGAACTTGAATTGTTTTTGGAAATATGAATTGGTAGTTGGGTAGTCAAATATGCTTTCATTTTTGCCATTGGGTCCTGCCTTTCATACTGTTACCTTGTTTCATAGTTCTTAGAGTAATCAGTTCTTTGTGAGTCTCCCCTCTCCATTTTTAATAATACATTTATGTAAAATTTATTGTCAATTTTATAATGGAAGTCTAGAAATACAAGACTCAGATTACAGATTGTTTTATATATAAATCATCTGTTCTTGAATGTATATACATTTTGGACATATATTCTAATTTATTTTTTACTGTTTATCTTTTAGAAAATTGAAATTCATGAACGTGTCAACAATTTACCTTTCTAGTATTGTGCCATAAAATAGCTAGAAAAGTTAATTATGTGCATAGGGTAGCCCCATGAAAATAGGAGACTCAAAGGCAGCCAGGTAGCTGAAGCTTCTATGTCATCCTGAGCTAAGGAAAAAGCATCCAGACAAAATGAACTACAGTGTTTCATAGGAGAGGAAGGAAATTCACAGAAAGAGAAGAACACATGTTCCATAAACATGTTTGCCTGCCTTACAGATCTCTCAACTACAAAGAAGTCGTCTCTGGTAATTGCCATCTCTCTGATATAGGTCTGATTTCTTTTAGGCAGTTAAGAAGGAGCCAAAGAAAAAATGTAAATGAACTCCATGTGTTCATTTTCTTGGTGGGTATTTGGACTGAATAAATAACACTGTCATTTGTACAAAGTTCAAGTATTTCCTTGTGACAAGGAATAGAGGCAGCAAAACTAGATGTCTAAGAAATTGTCTTGTAGAGGAAATGGTGAGAAGAAGTTACATAGTATTATTTACTGGGGGGGGGCAGGAGGTGGGGAGTGGGTGGGTGGGTGTTAGGGGTGGGAGGCTTCAGAATGTCCTTCCAGTACTTGCAATCTTCTGGTCTTTTTGAGGTCTGTGACTTGAAAGTGACCTGTGTCTGGTAACCTGGGCCAAGAGGGAAAATCCCTTAACTCTCACTATCATGTCCTCCCAAAAACTTCCTGAGTCTGCTGGGTCTCGATTGTCTTTAGCTCAAAATAGCTTAAATGCTATAGCCATTTCTGATGGGTTCTTCTTAACCCTCTCAGTGCTAAGTAGATAGAACTGCAGTAGATATTTGTGAAATGGTAGGGAAGTTACCTAAATACAACTTTATAATTGAGTGTAATCGTTATTTTGTCAGTTTCTGTCATTTTATCAGTTTGGCATTTGTGCTGTAACTATTGTGTCAGGTACTTGTTAGAATATTTGGGGGCATAGTGACAGTGTATATATAGGCAGTATTATAAAAAAAGGAAGGTGAGATTGTGTCTTAATGAGACTATTGGAAAAGACTGTGGGTTATGTGGCTTGATTTTCAAGACTAGATAGGCACGGCAAATTAGAACAATATTCATTGAGCACATTTTTGTTGAGTGTGGAATGCCTGACAGGAGTAGGTACTGTTCCAGATGCTGGGAAAACAGCAGTGAACAAAAAGATCCTTTGCTCTGGGGAAGTTTATATTCTGATTGAGGGACTTGGAGGATAGGGTAGAAGACAATGAGAGAAAGAGATCTTGATCTAAGGTAAGATTTAGGAATGCAAAAGCCTGGCATGGTGGTGCATGCCTATTAGCGGCAGCCTAGGAAGCTGTGGCTGGGCCCAGAGATTGCGGTTCGAGTTCCGCTGGAGGCACATAGCGAGACCTAGTTCCAAAAAATATATAGCTGGGTGTGGTGGCGCGTGCCTGTAATCTCAGCTACCTGGGAAGCTGAGGCTGGGGGTTGCTTGAGTCTGTGGTACCCCAGGCAACATGAGCCTGCGGTTCCACAGGCAAAAACAGCAAGACCTAGACTCAAAAAAAAAAAAAAAAAAAAAAAGATTTAGGGGTGCAAGAGTATTTGGATTTGCAAGAGAACTTAATAGTTATTTTGTCTCTTGCAGTTAATTTGGTTATTAGTTTGCATTCATGCTGTTCATTGAGAGTGAGTGTATACATTTTATATCATGTGTATTCATTAGAGCTAAGTGTTGGGTGAATTAGTGGTTGTCAAACTGGCCTGTTTCTGCATGTAGAGCTCTTAATCAGGAAGATAACTGATAAATCAGGTTGATTATACATTTATAATATTTTTTATTTCAGTGTTATTAATAATTTCCTTTTCATCCTTATAACAACATTTGGGTGATAAAGTATGTCCTCACCCTAAATGAGAACTGTGGGGTCAAATATAGAGAAGCATACTTTACTCTTGGACTTAGGAAAGGTTTCTTTGAATTGATATTTAACTGGAGACCTATTAGGTAAACAGAAATAAGGAAAATGAAGATGATTGGCATGTGAAGGGAGTTTACTTGTGTGTTTATAAAGAGCACCTAAAATTTTAAGGAGCTTACTCATGACTGGAGCATAGAGATCAGGAAGGACAATGATTTCCTACTTTGGTACTCCTATCCCATTAGTTCTTATTCCTATGCCTTTGCTTTTGCATTTTGTTTTTTAAATTCCCTTTGCTTTTGCATTTTGCTTTTTAATTTTCCTTCAGTTCAAGCAGTATTGCTTACTTATTGATGAAAGGTGTCCTGCCACTGAAAGCTGCTTAGCTTAGAAAAAAGTTTTTGTTTTTTTTGTTTTTTTAAAGCAAGCTATTGTCTCTAGGCTTTTTTTTTTTTTGAAGACTGACAAGCAAATATACCATTCCAAAGGAAAGAACCCAGTTTGACTATCTTTTGTTAAATGCTTTGAGAGAACCAGTGCTTTAGAGTAGTCAGTTTCTGTTTTCTATGTTGTTAATCACGAAACATACTCTGTTCATTCTGAGATTGTCCCCTCCCCCTTTTTCCTCTTCATTTCAGTCATGTGTCTTGGTTATTTTGTAATGCTATTCTTTGCTTATAGAAACCTGTAATGCTAAAGCAGTGGTTCTCAGTATATGAGGCCCTTTCAGGAGGTCACAAAGTCAAAACTGTTCATAATAATACTAATTAATGTATTCTTTTACACACAAAATTTTCAAAGGTAACATGACTTGTGATTTTGTCATAGATGGAATGCAGGGGCAGGTATGAGAAGCCACTAGTTTGGCTTAATGTTAAGCATTAAAACAGTTTTAAAATACATAGAAGAATGCCTTTTTCTTGTTTTGGAGGATATATCTTTCAAAAAATAATACAAAAATTTCATACAAATATTTGTGTTAACCTGCATTGTATTTATTGGTGGTTTTGAATAAAATTTTGTCTCAGTTTTAATGTGTCAGTAGATATGTCTCATAAATAAAAACTCTTTGGGATCCTCAGTAACTTAATGGTGTAAAGGGATCTTGATACTAAAATGTTTCAGAAATGTTGTTACCCTAGAAGAAAATTGTGGCACTTAAGGGACCTTAGCTTTACTATATTTCTGCCTTGCCCTAAATCCCAGAATATTCCCTAAATAGAGAAAAAAGCCTCAAGCAGAAAATTCACATATTTATAGTAGGCCTCCTTACTTAGAGAGGGGGGCTATCATTATGTTCTGATAGTTTCTGCCACATGTCTTTCCTTTTTATTGGTGCAGTATGTTTTCATACCTATGTTATACCCTTGGTTCCCTGCCATCCCCCTCCCCATTCTTCATAACCTTCTGCATTTTCATTACCTTTGATTTATTTCTTAAGTTGGATCCCAACCCTGGAAATTCATAAGAAAAGAAAAAACAAACAAACAAACAAAACACCTTTTACCTCATCACAGTTTGTGCGTGGAAAACTGTTTATCTTTTGGATTATATTTATTGTATTTGAAAGTCTTCCTGGTCATTGCTTAGTGTTGTTACTTAAGTGCCACATTTAGAGTTATAAAATAAAATGATAAATTTCATATTGTTACAGGAGAGTTTGAAATGATTGTATATAGCTATTGTTTATGGGTAGCAAGGGATTTGGGATCTCTAGAGTGCTAATTTCTGGGAGGCTGGGAAGTCTCACTCAAAAAATCAAATATATGTAAACTGCAAATACATGTAAAACAAATATATTGGGAGTGGATCCGCATTACATTAATAAAAGCATGCAATTAAGTTGATAGTCAAAAGGGGGAAAGGTGGCCGGGCACGGTGGCTCATGCCTGTAAGCTTCAGCCTATGAAGCGGCCGGGGCTTAGGGATCGCGGTTTGAGTCCCGCCTGGGGCCTGTATAGCGACACCTAGTTCCAAAAAAAATAGCTGGGTGTGGTGGCGCGTGCCTGTAATCCCAGCTACCTGGGAAGCTGAGGCTGGGGATTGCTTGAGTCTGTGGTACTCCGGGCAACGAGAGCCTGCGGTTCCACAGGCAAAAATAGCAAGACCTAGTCTCAAAAAAAAAAAAAAAAAAAGGTGTGTGGGGGGGAAGGTAACAAATATTTTGGCAAAGTGTGGGAGATAGTGATTGATAATTCTTCCAAACTGTATCAGGTAGGACCTGATTTGGACAGTTCAGTCTTCCAAACAACTATAAAGAGGAAAGTGGGTGCCAAACTCTGAAGAAGGTTTCAGAATCAATAGGCATGGAATCCTACTCATCTCAGATTTTCTTAACTTGAGTACCTATGTCGATGCCATTTCTTTGAGGCATCCTGTTAGGACCACTTGTCATTTTTGGCTTTGATGGGGCCTTCCAGCACTGTGAGGTTTTTAATCTGTGCTTGCATCTCAAAATTGCCCCCACTTTTTCTTCTGTCAGGAACACTATAGTCAATATATAAGAATTCTTGATCAATTGGGATCATTACAATATTAGTACATATGCACGAGACAACATATTTACCGTTTTTCTGTTACATGCTTAGCACAGATAAGATCCTTTCAAAGAATTATAAGCATGAAACAACGTCCTATTAGAAATATGAAATTTCTGAACATTTCAAACCTGAGGATTTTGGATTATTGGTGCCGCTGGTTTAGAACATGGACACTTTTTTTTTTTTTTAAAAAAAAACCTTTGAATTGTTAAGCTTTAGCAGCATTTAATAACCCAAAGTTCCTCTGTTACAGTTAATATAGTAAAATTATGAGTCATTTTATAAAGTCACTTCCATTGAGTGTGAAATTTAGGGGCAATAATACTAGCCTGGAAACTAGGAGGCCTGTTTTTAAAGTTATATTTACATTATAACTTAGAATTAGATATTTGATTTTTAAACAAGAGAAAAACACAAAACCAGATGTCTAATTTTTCTATCCATATTTTTCCCCATTATATATAAATATAAGTGAATTGTCATCTGTGTAGGCCTGCAAGAGACATCTCCCTTCTGAAGTTCTGCAAGTGAAAAAACACTGAGGTAGAAACATAATTGACATTTTGAGAAAAAACAAGGAGGCCATTGTGACTGAAGAAGGCTTGTGAGGAAGGAAGTGTTTGTGAGGAAGGAATGAAAGTGGATAAAAAGAGACTTTCTGACTTAACTGTTTACCCCTATCTGCTTGCTTCTTTCTCCAAAGCAGGCTACAAGCAGTTCCTTTGCAATTACCTTTAACCTTAACTGGATACTCTTATTTGCCTGCTACTCTCTACAAAGCAGGCTACACACTCTTCATTAGCATTTTCACTGATCACCTTTACCATTGATATGCAAAAGCCA
>PVHY01025680.1:0-18100 GCA_004024945.1 Uropsilus gracilis
AAACAACCAACAACTAAACATCAACTTAACCAAACCACAATTTGCAGAAAAATGGGAGGAGTGACTGAAGGGGGGATACAGAAGAGGGATATGGAGGGAGGAGGAAGGGGGATACAGAGGGGGGATATGGAGGGAGGAGGAGGGATCAATTAATTCACAATTGTGATAAATCAATAAAATGAATTAAAAAAAGAAAAATATAAGAGAGAACAAAGATAAGAAATAGGAAAATAAGGAAAAAATATTTGAGATAGGGAGAGAGGTCAACAAAACAGAACAGAAAGAAACTGAAAGGACAGACAGGACAAAAATAAAAATACCAAAAAACTAAGACAAAACAGTACAAACCAAAAGACCACACAAACAAGCAAAAAGAAAGAGTACAGAGGAAAGGGCACTTTTTTTCCTATGTGGGAGGAGTAATTCTCCCTGCTGAGTGGGCTGCACTTCTCGGTTGATTTAATTACTTGAGAGTGCCTGTGTGGGGGAGGCTTTTGACTAGTTTGGTCAGTTGTCCTCAGCAGGTAAACTTTTACCTTTCCTAGCTGACATTTTTGGGACCCTTGAAGAAATGGGTGTGTGGAAAGGAGATTTCCACTCCTGAACTCAGTGTAAGTACAGGCAAGGGCTTCTCACCTGTCAACAGCAGCAGTGGCTATGTTGGGTCTCAAATTTGAGTCTCCCCAGCAAACAAAGTGTCCCTGAGTTGTAGTTCGTCAGCCAGCATGGTCTCAGATCAGGCATTCCTTCCAGTGGGTTCCTTCCAGTGATGGTGTGCTGATGGCCAGTGCAGCAATTCCCTCCAGAGAAGCTGCATGGTGCCACAGTGGTGTTGCACAGTTTCAATCTCCTATGTCCCCTTAGCAACCTAGGTATTCCCTGTTGGGGTCAGCTGGTGTTGGGGTTGGAGGTAATACTGATGCTGCTGCTGATACCTATGGTTTCATTTGTCTGTGTGTTCCTGCTCTGCAGTGTGCTATAGTCAATATGGTAATTGGTTCCAGAGGAGCTATAAGCAGCTACCATGGTGCAGCTCTTCTTCAATATCCTGCATCCCCCCAGGAGCCAAGGTGTCCCTAGTTGTAATCAGCAGTGTTGGGGTTGGAGGCAATGCTGCTGCTGATGGTAATGAGGCTGTATTTTCACCTGACTGTGGTATTTTCTCTGTGCTGTGCTAATGGCTGATATGACCACTTGTTTTGGAGGAGCTGCTGCTCTTTGAGATAGCCAATGTTTTGGGGCCTTTGTTTTTCAGGTTTTGGCCTTCCTGGAAGTACTCTGCTGACCGGTTATAGGAGTCTGAGTTTTCCTGGGCTTTAGTATCAGTCCTTATTTCTTTTTTTATCCTATATTTTTCAGAAGAGTGATTACTTTCAGTCTCCCTCTTCTACAATGTTGTGGTTGTGTTTCTGGTTGAAAATTTTTATGTAACTGTAGTGCAAGCTTACTGAAAATGAGTTTTATAATTGTTGCCAAAGGAAATCATAAAAAAATTATTACGTACCACTGAAAGTTCCTGCTCTCTTGAACTTGTAGTATGATGCCACATGACTGGTTCTTAACATTTTTCTGTATTATTATTTGTGTTAAAATGATTCTTTGTGAGGTATATATTTCTACATGAGAATTGATTAGGTCTGAGAAAAAGAAAGCAAAGTAGGTATAGGAAGCACTTAAGCAATATTTCTTGACTCTTGCAAAACATTTTATTGAGTTCTTAACATATCTACTATGTACTGTTTGTACTAGGGGTACAAAGATGAATGAGGCCACATTGTGTGTAGTGAAAGCCAAAGTCCTGGGTGGAAAGAACATATAGCCTATTGGGCTTGAGTAGGAATTTGGTCCCCCCCCCCTTTTTTTAAATCAACGTGCTTTTCAACCTCTCCTCTTAACTTGCAATGAAGATAAAAATATGGGCCTTGCCATTTGTTTTTAATGTGTAGCTATGTGTATAAAACACCATTTTTGTTGTTATTTCAGTACTTAGTATGTGTTCAATAAATTAATGTCAAGTCAAGTCAAATAAGATGAAAGTGGCAGTACTTTTATTTAAGAAGCATGTAGTCTAGTGGGGGCATACAGTTATGCAATCTATAGCACCACATTTTAGGTAACACATACCAAGATTTTTTGAATTTCCAATTTCCAACTTCCTACAATTCAAAGAAGAACTTTTTAGAGCAGGAAGCTTGAGATAACTTGAGGGACTTAATGGCAATAGATAGTCCCAGGAGTTCTGAGCAGAAGCAGCATTTAAAGTGGGCTAGCATTTGAAAGAGAACGTGTCCTGTTTTCCCTAGAAACTTAAAATAGCTCTTCCTGGCTAGGGGTCATGGTATCTAGAGCATAGACTTGAGCAGATTGTTAAGAAACTTATGTGATCTCTAAGGGTTACATGTTGGAAACCTTGGAAAGATTAAAACATAGAAACAAATCAGAGGTTTAATGGCACCAATCTGTAGGCTGTTGGTAGTCTACATTTATAAGGTCTAAAGGATTTTACCTTTCTGTAAAAACCCTGAAGCAAAATACAGATTTTAAAGGCAGGAAAGATCAATGGAGTCAGAGAAGAAACTATATTCTTGAAATCTTTGGCAGATCCATGGGGATGTAGTGGATTGTATGGCTTGATATTTGACTTGGCTTGACTTTTGACTTTCCTTCCCTTCTCTTCCTCCCTCCTCTCAAGTTAAGTTAAAATGATATATTGTGCTACGGACCTGCCGTGCAAGAAAGACCGCTAAGTGCAGGCTTCAGGTAGACAGGAAAACTCAGGCAGGCGAATGATGATCACAGACACCAATTCAGTGAGCAATGAAATCTGCTTGTTTATTTAGATTTTCAGGCCGCTTTTTATATTGTTAAACAAGATACTTTAACATTCCATGAGGAGGGGCATCTAATGAGTAGTAGGAATGACCCGTGAGGGCAATTATCATGGTGAGGGCAATTATCATTGAGCGCATGAGGACAATATCGTGAAAGACAGAAATCAATATCCTAAGAGAAAATAGATTATCATTAGATACTACTAAACATTCCTAAGCAATCATTTTTTGGGAATCAGGATAACTAAGTTGGTTACAAGTCACCCAAGGTTATTCCTTGGCTGTAAAGCTTATCCAGTTTATCAAGTTCTCCTTGCCTCGAACTCTTTCTAGTATTTCAATGACTTTTCACAGAGAATTTAATTAAAGAATCTGACGACTGGGCTCCTATATTTTCCTTAATAATGATGCAGTTCATGACTTCAGCACTCTTACACCTGGGGTCTGGGGAGCTCCACCCCTAGGGTCCCCTGATTTCTCAGGTCAGCTCCCATTTTGTTCCTCCTTCGGGGGGCAAAGAGCTTAACTTGTAAAAGGGTTTAGATTACAAGTTTCTCATCTCTGAGATGGGCTCCCATAATATTGTTACTGGGATTTCAGGTTTTCAGGACTAGTTCCCCAGCCAGGAATAGATCCCATATGAATGCAACAGCACTGAGTCCTGGCCACTAGACCACCATGGCTTGGTAGCTTCAGATGATGAAGCTACAGTAGAACTAAGTTGTTTTAGGCAAGCAAGCAAAGGAGGGATATATATTTAGAAGAATAGATATTAGAAGATTATTAAGGAGAAAAGAAACAGAGTGTAACACTCAGGCCCACAGAACCAGGGAGGAGTGAGGAAGCCATTATGGAGTTGCGCCTAGGGAAATATACACCTTCTTTTCCTGATTATTCTAAAACCCCATAGGTCCCTTTGTGATTGGTTAGTGCTGGTGTGCCTGAATCACATCTTTCTTTTAGCCCTTAGAGGATTTTTTTTTTTTTGATTCCTCTCGTTGGAAATGTTCACTTAGTCTTTCATTTCCTTAGTCTAGTGAGGATCTGATTGGTTAATCCTCTTTGGGATTTGCTGCTCTTATCTCTGGATCATCCCTTATTTCTCTGCTAGCTTTTCCTATGTTATTCTGACCCTAGAAGCTATCACTTACCCTGTTACTATCAATAACAATCAACATTCTTATCTATGTGGTTGATGAATAGATTGTAAACAATGTTGCATATTAAATCACTTTCAAACAAAAATAAATATAAAATATGCCTGTCATCATAAATACCTGAATTGTTGATTACATTTTGTAGCAGCTGTTATCCTTAATGTTGTCAAGGATTTGATATATACAAAGGGCCAGAATAGACACAGTTAATATTTTCTTCTTCTTTTGTTAGATGGACTTTGACCCTTGGTTTCTGTGTCTACTGTAGTAGATAGTATGTATTTTAGAGGTCTTCTTTTCTTAGAGCTATGCCTAAGTTTAAAAAATTGGCTGAACTATACTATTTGTGCCTTTTTGTTTTAGGCCTTCATTATCATCTCAGCCCTGGAACTGTAACTGATGAAAGAGATGGGATTAGATGAATTTAAGGGAAAATTTGCCAGAGAAAAGAAAAAGTGTCTGTCAAAAAAATCTAAAGCATTAGCTTAAACTGGGCATTTTACCTACTTTCTTATAAGACATATTGGTTTTCTGTTTGATTTCAATGAATCAAGGGAAGGATGATGATCTTCCTCTCAATAAATTGGAAGCTATACAGATTTTATCTGTCCATCCATTCATCCACCCATCCATGCATCCATGCATCCATGCATGCATCCATGCATCCATCCATCCATCCATCCATCCATCCATCCATCCATCCATCCATCCATCCATCCATCCATCCATCCATCCAATTTGCACTGGATTTGAGAGACAAGTGACTCCAATCAAGTGAATCCTCAAAGAAACATCTCAAGAAATTTTAAATAAAACAAACAAAAAAAATCAACCATTTTCAAAATCCTTCCCTTTACATACTACCCCTACTTTGATCCATGTGGGCCTGGTGGGACTGTGTCAGAATAAAGAAATTGAGATGCCCCATTCTCTCACTCCCTCAAGTCTAGAGGTAAATGCAACAAAAGCAAACAAAAATTTGGACTTGTTTTACGCAACAATGATAAGAGTTTCCTCTCCTTTTAGGGAACTCTTAAGAGGAATATAGAGACACACTTGAGGGCATCGAAGGAAAGAGGGCTAAAGGGGAAGAAAAAAAATAAACACAAAATGTTGTCCATGTCATACATAGAAATACATGTGGTGAAGTGGGAAATTCCATTTTACTCACCTCTATTATCTAATAGAGTGCCTGATATCTTATATGAGCTTATAAATGAATGGTTTTTAGAGACTGAAAGAATGAGTCAGTGAGTGAGAGACTATATAAGGGAATTTAGACTTTAAATTATTAGGGATCTCCAAACAGAAAGTAATGACCATGTGATATGAATGTTTTTACTTTCATAGTCAAATGTTTTACCTCTTCATATAAGAAGATCCTCAAAAGAGAGCTCTAGAATAAAAATATTAAGGTTATATGAATACCAAAATAGGCACAAGGAAATAATTCCCGATAAGCCATTTCATTTTTCAAATTTCATGGATATTCTATATATATAAGTCAAAGAGACTTCTATTGGCAGCAAACTATTTGCTTATAGAATATAAGCAAAGAGTGATATATCTGAGTACTAAATGCTGTGCGAAGATCAAGGGGGAGCCACATAAATTCTCTCATTGAATTCTTTTATCTATAATGTATAGTAAAGCAATAACTCCCTTTTTTATAAATTTTACAAGACAAAGAATCTAAGTAACTTACCAAAGGTTATGTAAGTTCTCAAGGAGTCTTATGTTGTGAGCAGGAAGCAAATTTCAGTTAGGGATTGGATCTCAAAGAGAATTTTATTATGCTTAAATGGAAAAACCAACCTGAAGATCCCAAATTACTGATGGAAGCTGCTGCATGATGCTTCTTAGCTGGGTGTACTGCTAATTCAGCCTCACTTGGCCATGGAAGTCTTTAGTAGCTCAAGAGGTCAATAAATGTAGAAGGTTAGGCAGTATGTTTTGCTGGTGGAGAGGCTGATGCTTGGAAAGTAGGGCAAAGCTAACCCTTTTCCAAGGTTATGCTTGCCCTTGTCCAGGATTATGCTTGCGCTGGTCTCAGGAAATGTTCCCCTTGCCTCTGTGACGCTTAGGCTCTTTATAGGTTCTTATCAAAGCCTGATCACAGATCATCTGTGAGTATCAGCTGTCAACACTCTTTCTCCCATATTTCACTCTCTTGCACGTCCTTATCCGGTTCTGTACAGTCCAGTTCATGGGCTTGTCTTTATTATGCTTTGTACAGTTAAACCTGACTTCTTTATTTTAATCAAAGTTTGACTTTTTCCCAGCTTATAGTCAGTCAGGTTTATATATTTTTATATTTTATGTTTTTGTTCACATGCTCATTATACCTTGACATTCTTATTTTGAGTTCTACATTCAGATATAGGCATCAACAAAAGCAGAGTCAGTCCCAGGCTCTTAGCCCAATGTTAAGATCTATTCAACAATGTACTCATTACTTTATTAGTTAAAAAAGAGAATATGAGGGCTTTCCTGTACCAGGTATATTTGGTACAGGAAATATATTAATGAATACAAAACAATTGCAATCCTCATGAAGCTCATTTTTTAAAGACATCTACGACTTGTGCTTGACAAAGAATGAGTGGGGGGAAATAATATAATGTCTATTAAATAATTTCCAATCACTTGCAATGAATTCAAGGAGAGGGTAAATTAGAGAAATTATTTGAAAAGAAAGGCTGATGTGGTACATTATGTTATAATGTGATGAGGATTTGGACCAGGTTAAACAAGGAAAGGAGATGCAACTCAAACTAAGTCAGTTAGTAGCACCCAGAAATATACAGAAATACTACATGAAATATATATTAGTATCTAGACAATTCAAGAAATGTTTCTTGAGAGGGTCAGTTGTACTTTCTGTGGTTGTCATGGTGGAACAACTTTCATTTTGAGGTGGTGTAGGAGCCTGTGATAAAACCTTGAAGGATGCAAAATGAGTCAACTCATTTGGAATAGCAGTTATGCCATATGTTAGGTAAATGATCTTTACTTTCGGTGGTCTTTGATCTTCTTATCTGTGAAACAGGAATTACAGTACTTATAGCAAATGCCAGTTGGGAGAATTTATTACAAGGCAGGGAAAAGGGCACTCTGGGATCCTCAAACCTGTCTGCTCTGAATAGATTCTGTCTTCAGGTACATCAAAACAAAACATACTCTTCTGTGCAAGACCTTCACTGGAAAAGAACTTTAATACAAGTAATGTGCAATAAAAAGAAGAGAAGGGAAACACAGAGAATACGGTTTCCAAATCAAACACCCCAAATTACCCATCCTCTTATGAGTAATGCCCAGCCAAACTGGGTTGACCCAAAACAGGACTATTGAAGCTGGTAAAAATGCTGCAAAGCTAAGGCACCTTCTAGCAGCACCCTTTAAGGGGTAAAAGGGGCCCAGTATATCTGGTATGAAAGGAGCAAAATAAAAATCCAATAGAGGTTGTCTTTGTTAACTTTCCAATGGGTTTCTCACCCATTTCTGTTTCAACTGTCTCCTTCCGTGTCCCCCAAGTCCTAGGCCTGCCAGTTCAAGGCCTAGAAGCAAGTATAGCTCCGTTAAAGGAACCTTTTGCAGGTCTCCTTGCTCTCTTCCCTTTTTCCAGTCTTTCTCTAGCATCTCCTCTCCTCTGCTCAGTTCTACTCTTCCTTGTGTTGGCAGGGAACCTAGAAGCTCCGATTTCCTTGGGGTCCACCGTGTTACAGATTGAATGAGATTCAATGCAGGTAAAATTTAACATATTGCCTGAACAAAATAGGTACTTAGTAAATACTGCTTTCCATCTCCAGTGTTCAGTTAGAGAGAAGTTAAATCTGTCCTCTCCTACCACTGAATCTTTCTGATCCTAAAATGCTTCTGCTCCTTTGGTAACTGAACTTCTTGTGGATTTCACAAATTCAGACCTTTGGCTAGAATACAACTGCTTATGAATATGCTTTGGTGAGAATATATTGCTCTTTTTATTTTTTTAAGAACCCTTTCCAAAACTTTCATGGTATATGCCTCTAAAATTTTTTTTTAACCAATATCTGCTTTATTTTTTTTTTTTTACATTATGTCAGTCCCTGGGGGTCACCCATCACCATCACCTCCCCTCCCTGCCTGCTCCAGCTGGTCCCCTCTCTCCCCTTGTGTAGTTTCATTTGGTTGATCATATATTAGTGAAACCATTTGGTTTCTGTCCCTTTCTATCTGGCTTGTTTCTGCTAGAACAATTTCTTCTAGGTACATCCAGGAGTCTATAAATTCATCAAATTTGTCATTTTTAATTGATGAGTAATACTCCATTGTGTATACATATCACATCTTTTTCATCCACTCATCTCTTCTGGGGCATTTCGGTTGTTTCCATGTCCTTGCAATTATAAATAGTGCTACAATAAATATCCGAGCATAGGTGTCCTTTTGTACCCACATTGAGGTCTCCTTTGGGTAGATTCCCAGAAGTGCAACTGCTGGGTCAAATGGTAATTCCATTTTCATGAGTTTGAGGGTCCGCCATACTGCTTTCCACAGTGGCTGGACACGTTTACATTCCCACCAGCAGTGTAAGAGTGTTCCTTTCTCTCCACATCCACGCCAGCACTTGTTGTTGCCTGTTTTTTGATGTGGGCCATTCTTACTGGTGTAAAGTGGTATCTCATTGTGGTTTTGATTTGCATTTCTCTGATTGCTAGTGATAATGAGCAATTTTTCATGTGCTTGTTGGCCATTTGTATTTCCTCTTTGGAGAAGTGTCTTTTTAGTTCTTCTCCCCATTTTTTGATTGGGCATCTTGTTTTGTTTTTGTTTAGTTGTGTGAGTTCCTTGTAGATCTGTGTTATTAATCCCTTATCACTCTTGTGAAGGGTGAAAATTTTTTCCCATGTAGTTGGGCTTCTTTTAGTTTTTTCTGTTGTCTCTTTTGCAGTACAGAAGCTTTTTAGTTTGATGAAGTCCCATCTGTTTATGTTTTCCTTCAATGTTTTGCCTTCTGCAGATGATTCCAGGAAGGGGTTTCTGAATTGTATTTCATGGAAGGTTTTGCCCAAGTTTTTCTCTATGTATGTTATGGTTTCAGGTCTGATATCTAAGTCTTTTATCCATTTTGAATTAATTTTTGTACATGGTGTGAGAGAGATGTCTTGGTCCATTTTTTTTTTTCATGTCTTAGTCCAGTTTTCCCAGCAACATTTGTTGAAGAGGCTATCTTTGTTCCAATGTAAGTTTTCCCCTCCTTTGTCAAAGATTAATTGGGTATATGCGTGTGGCTTTATTTCTGAACTCTCAATTCTGTTCCATTGGTCTGATTGTTGTTGTACCAGTACCATGCTGTTTTAAGTATTATGGCTTTGTAGTATAGCTTGAAGTCTGGAATAGTTAGGCCTCCATTTTCTCTTTTTTTGGAGAGAAGGTTTTTTGATATTCGAGATCTTTTGTTGTTCCATATGAATTTTTGTAATTTTTGTTCTATCTCTTTAAAGAATGTCATTGGAATTTTTAAGGGGATTGCATTGAATCTGTAGATTGCTTTTGGTAGGATGGCCTTTTGATGATGTTAATTCTTCCCATCCATTAGCAAGGGATGTCTTTCCATTTCCTTGTGTCTTCTTCTATCTCTTTTCGTAGCATTTTAAAGTTTTCTTTGTATAGTTCTTTTACGTGTTTTGTTAGGTTTATTCCAAGGTATTTGATTGTTTTTGGTGCAATGGTGAATGGGATGACTTTTTTAGTTTCTTCTTCTGCTGCTTGGTTTTTTGAGTATAGGAAGGCTACTGATTTCTGTGTGTTGATTTTGTAACCAGCAACCTTACTGAACTGGTTTATTATTTCAAGAATTTTTCTGTGAATTTTTTTGGGTTCTCTACATATAGAGTCATATCATCTGCATATAATGATAGTTTCAGTTCCTCTTTTCCTATTTGTATCCCTTTTATATCTTTCTCTTGTCTTATTGCCCTGACTAGAACTTCCAAAACAATGTTAAAAAGTAATGGAGAGAGTGGGCATCCTTGCCTAGTTCCAGATCTTAACTGGAAGGATTTTAGTTTTTCCCCATTTAAGATGATGTTTGCTGTGGGTTTGTCGTAGATGGCTTTTATTATGTTGAGGTAAGTTCCTTTGATCCCCAGTTTTTCAAGGGCTTTTATCATAAATGGGTGCTGGACTTTGTCAAATGCTTTCTCTGCATCTATCGATATGATCATATGGTTTTTGTTTTTCTTCTTATTGATGTGGTGGATGATGTTAATTGATTTCCGGATGTTCAACCATCCTTGTGCCCCTGGGATAAATCCCACTTGGTCATGGTGAATAATGCTTTTTATGCATCATTGGATTCGATTTGCTAGTATTTTGTTTGAAATTTTTGCATCTGTGTTCATTAGGGAAATTGGTCTATAGCTTTCTTTCTTAGTGCTGTCTTTATTTGGTTTTGGTATGAGTGTGATATTTGCTTCATAAAATGTGTTTGGGAGCTTCCCTTCTTTCTCAATTTTTTGGGAAGAGTTTTAATAGTATAGGTGTTATTTCCTCTTTGAATACTAGGTAGAATTCATTTGTAAAGCCATCAGGTCCTGGGCTCTTGTTTTTAGGAAGAGTTTTTATAACTGCTTCAATTTCACTGTTTGTGATTGGATTATTTAGACTCTCTATTTCTTCTTTGTTCAATTTTGGGTACTTGTATTTTTCCAGGAATTTGTCCATCTCATCCAGATTGTTGAATCTGTTTCCATTTAGATGTTCACAGTAGTCCCTGATTATCCTTTGGATTTCTTTTGTGTCTGTGGTGATTTCTCCTTTCTCATTTGTGATTGTTTATTTGGGTCTTTCCTCTTCTTTTCTTTGTGAGCTTTGCAAGGGGCTTGTCAATTTTATTTATTTTTTCAAAGAACTAGCTCTTAGTTTTGTTGATCTTCTGGATTGTGTTTTTGGTCTCAATGTTATTTATTTCTTCTTTTATTTTTATTATTTCTTGTTTTCTTCTGGGCTTTGGGTTTTCTTGTTCTTTTTCTAATTTTTTGAGTTGGTAAATGAGGTTTTTCTTTGGCTATTTTCTTGGTTTTTGATACCTCTTAGGTATGCTTTTGCTGAGTCCCAGACATTTTGGAATGTTGTGTCTTCTTTGTCGTTTGTTTCAAAGTAGGTTTTAATTTCTTCTTTAATTTCTTCTATTACCCATTCTTCATTTAGTAGCATATTGTTCAGTCTTCATGTATTGGATATTCTTCTTGCTTTCTCTTCATTGATAATTTCTAGTTTGATGTTTTTATGATCAGAGAAAAAAGTTGGTATAATTTTAATTTTTGTGTTTTGTTCAGGTTTTCCTTGTGTCCTAATATGTGGTCAATTTTAGAGAAGGATCTATGTGCATTTGAAAAGAATGTGTATTCCCTTTTTTGGTGGTGCAGTGTTCTGTAGATATCTATTAGGTCCATTTGGTCTAGGTCTTCCTTTAAAGCTTTTGTGTCCTTGTTTAGCTTTTGTTTTACTGATCTGTCTTTTGTTAAGAGTGGGGTGTTAAAGTCTCCTACGACATATGTATTTTCACCAATATTTGTTTTCAGTTCTGCTAGTAGCTGTCTTATGAATCTTGGTGCTCCCTCATTTGGTGAATATATGTTTATAATTGTTAAGTCTTTTTGGTGAGTTGAACCACGTACCATTAGGTAGTGTCCGTCTTTATCCTTTGTCATTTTTTTTTATTCTGAAATCTGCTTTATCTGCTATAAGAATGACTACCCCTGCCTTTTTCTTGGGACCGTTTGCTTGTAGACTAGTTCTTCATCCTTTCACTTTCAGTCTATGTTTATCTTTAGGGATTAGATGTGTTTCCTGGGAACAGCAGAATGTTGGGTTCTCTCTTTTGATTCAGTCTGCAACTCTGCCTCTTTTGATTGATGAGTTTAGACCATTGACATTTAGAGTGACTATTGATGTGTGGGGTTCTAATGTTGATTTTCTAGAGGTCATTTTAAGGTTCCGCTTTGGTTTCTTGTTATGTATATTCTACTTATTTGTCTGAGAGTTTTGGTCCTGAGGCTTCTTCCAATATTTCTTGGAGTGGGGGTTTGGTGCTAGCAAATTTTTGGAGACTTTGTCTGAGAAGGTTCTAATTTTTCCTTCATACAGGAAGGACAACTTTGCAGGGTAGAGTATTCTAGACTGGCACTTTTTGTCTTTGTCTAAGAAGGTTCTAATTTTTCCTTCATACAGGAAGGACAACTTTGCAGGGTAGAGTATTCTAGACTGGCACTTTTTGTCTTGTAGTTTTTTGAAGATATGGCTCCATTCTCTTCTTGCTTGGAGAGTCTCTTCTGAGAAATCTGCTGTCAGCCTAATGGGTTTTCCTTTGTAGGTTATCTGTTTTTTCTCTCTAGTCATTCTCATTATTTTTTCTTTGTCTTGGGTTCTTGGAAGTTTTACAAGAATGTGCCTGGCTTTAGTTTTTTTTTCATTAAAGTAGTTTGGTGTTCTTTTTTGCTTCCTGTACATCTATTTTCATTTCATTTTTCTGATTTTATGCCTCTAAAAATTAAAAATATGACTTATTTCTTTTAATTTCTATGTACTTTCCAGTTATTTTAAAAATCAATTGAGTAAAATGTGTTTTGAAATTCATTGTGTTGAACTGAGCTCTTCAGGTATTGTGCATTCTTATAGCAAATTCCTATATTCCAAAAATAACATTTCAGTTTCTTGAATTTTGTTCTTTAAGCAGAATGCTGGATTTTGTATCCTGACTTGACTTGAATATTTTTCTTAAAAACTTATTGGAAACAACACCTTAGCCATTCTTTAGTGACCTTAGTTACTAAAATATTACTTAAACCAAAATAAGAAATGCCCACAAGATAACACCTTTTCAATTACTGTGTTATAATCTGTACACAGAAATTTTTGCTATGGAAGAAATGTAAAGCTGCAAACTACATGTTATTTGACGTGTGATCCTTTTAGACATTTTTTGAAATAAAAACTGTTTCACTAGTATTACAGGGAGTGAAATCCTCTCTTAAACTTAAAATAAGATCAACACAGTATCAGTTCATGGGTCCTCAAAATAAAAAGTCATAAAAGTTCTTCTGCAGAGTCTGGTTGAGCTACTTAAAGTTTCATTTAGATCCTGATATTATTATATTTTATCTTGAGATCTTTGGTAAATTTCTTAATCTCTCCACACATCAATTTTCTTTTTTGTAAAAGTTTTCAAAAAATCAAAGTTTTCAAAGATCATTCAGATATGTAATTTATTCATTATATATATATATGAATATAGTTTGTAAACTTAAGTTCTCTGTAATATTGTTCTTATTGTTTTCATATTCTAAAAGTGTTCTTTTCCTGGGGAGGTAAACTCGAATAAACCAATAAAAGCGTGACTCATTTACCACTTCATTGCTGTACAAATAGATTTAGCTGAATATTGCCAAAGTGTTTCCATGACTATGTCTCAGAATTTCATACACAAAGCAACATGCTTATACATCTTTTCACCTTTATCATTATAAAATGACTGCTACACTATTACTTAAAAATTCTTATCACTTTTTTTCCAATGAGAAAGCCTGATTGTTGAAAATGAAATTTCCCATTCTCTAATTCTCATTCAATCCTAACAACTACTAATGCTGGGGAGTCTATCATTAGCTTCCTTTTCACAATTAGGAACTTTCATTTGTAAAAAAAATCCTCCAACAATCTAACATTGATCCTCAAGTTTCTGATATTTTGCTTCTTATAAATGTTTACACACACACACACACATATATATATATATATATATATATATATATTTTCCCCTCTATACTCTTCTATTTAGGAGATTGTACTCTAAGTCAATCTTCATCTACAATTTTTGAGCAGTTTTCAATTGACCAAGAAATACTGTACCACTTAGGCTTGATGTGTAATTTGCATACAAAAATGGAAGGTGATTTTTGCCTTATGTTTTTGTTGTAATTAAGAAAGTCAATTTGTCTAGATGTCCTAGGGTCTCCCTCCTGTATCATTAGGTATAATAAAATTACCCATTCACTCCATATAGTTTGCATCACTTTTTATTTTATATCAGTGAAGACTGAGATAATTTTATTTCCTTCTTTCCTATTTCTACTCTTTCCTTTCCTATGTTTAGCTCACTACACATTGTTTGCAAGTTTTCTAGTCCGAGGAATTTATTGTCGTGAGGTATATTTTTAGTCTATTCAATTACATGATTAATTTTGAGTTAGGTTCTACAATAATTCAGATGATTCATATGAGTTACTTTTAAATAGTCTTTTGATCTGATGCAGGATCTTTAGTAAACAATAGTTTCCAGAGTGTTTCAGGCAGTCATACAACAACTTTTCTATGAAGGTGCATCTTGTTTTAAAGAGCAAAGGCATAAATCACCTTCTTATACAGCTCATTTTAATTTAAAATGCTGGTATACTCCTGAAAATTCTTTGTCTATAACTTCTCTTTACAATTGATAGCACATGTAAACAGTCTGGTCAGGTTTCCAGGTTATCTGATTACTGACGATTTTTTCTGCTCTTTTCTTCCTTTTTTTCCCCTGCTCATTCTCCTGCTTCCTCCCTTTTATGCGTTCATTTTTTTATTATTATTATTTTTTTTTTTGCTTTCCTTCCTTCTTCCAGCAATGGGCAAATTAGAAGTCAGCTTTGAATTTAGAAATTTAAGGAATATATTTGCACTCTTAAGTATTTGATATTGCTCTTCAGATGTACTTAATAATGTAGTACTTTAAACTGCCTTGTGAGGAGCATTAGGTGAGGGAAATGTAACCAGATAATTAAATAGCAAACTCTAAGTGCTTCTAAATGAATAATAACTCATTAAAACAATTCACCTGAATTATCTGAATTCTTTGGGTTGCCTACACAGCTGGATTTCTTTACCCAGGTCAATTAAGGCTGAGGTTCAAGCTTTTTTTTTTTTTTTCATCATCTCTACTTAATAGTCCTTCACTCTATGGACTTTGGCCTTAGGGAACACTTTCATCATCTTTGCTACCTTATCAGAAAGGAACATTTGGAAAAAGAGACAATCATTAAAGTAGATGAAAGTTTTATATAGTCTGAAGATTTTATAATTTGGGAGTCTATCTGTAATGTAAATAATATAAAATTAACGGTATAAAATTAGGTAAGGCAGTGATTATTTGTATGAAAAAATATGTTAAAATAAATTATAAACTTTAACAATTGGAAATAACTGCAAATATCCCCAAACCACAAAATATTGTAAACTATTTTAATGAATTATTGTCTAATATGTTTTTCTAATACTTTCTCCCTTATTTTTGACTATGTATAATTTAATGTTCTCTTAAAGAGAATAAAATATTTATTTTTTCTATAGAGATAATAGGAACATATTTCAATCTTTTACCTAGTGAATGATCAAAATTTTTTTATTGATAGCTTTGAAGACTCTTACTAGTTGATATTTGTAATTTGATATTAGTAAAATTTTAAGATATTTTAGGATCTTTAAGTTTGAGAAAATATGTATCAAGTTTACCACATGGACATCTTCAGATCTTTACAACCACCATAGATACTGCTTATCACTGGATAGGATTTGTTTCTCTTTCTTTAGAGAAGTAACTCTGATGAACCCCTGCCATTACAAAGAGAAGAGTCAAAATACCATTGCTATATAGACTATGGCAATCTGCCACCATTGAACATCTCATCTATAAGTGTGGGGGGCTTGTATAAAAGAACATAAAGAAGTGTGAGAAGGAGGTACTTGCAATGCACAAGTGCTCTTCAAATATAGCTGGGTACTAGAAAAGCTGAAGGTGGAGCAGCAGCCAAGTATCACAATCAACATTTGCTGAGGAAGTTTGAGACCAGTGAATAGAACATCACTATTGTGATGTCCCAGCTGTAGGGACAGGAACTTCGATCATGATAATGTTCATCATGAGCATTATAACCTCTATTTCACAGGCTGACTGCTCCATGCTCATCATGATGAGCTGCTTGATGATTTTGAGTCCAGCATCTCCAAGAATCTACACACCCATGAGCACATGGTGCTTTCTTATAGGGCATTTAAGAAACTAATGGTAGTGGTCAATGATGTATTCCATCCAACCCTCTTAGAGTTCCCTATTGCTCCCTGGATATGATCAAGGATGTTGGCACCTGAATTAAGAAGATTAATTACACTGCCCTCTGTGACCTTGGTGCCTTTCTTGGACTGGCAGCACTAGCATTTGTACTGCAGTAAGAACTTACCCTATTTTAAGGACTGGAAGGTGGAAAGAAAGGAAATGCCATTGCATGTCACTGGGCTCTATTCTCCTAGCTACCTCTACAGCATAAGCCCCAGATTGGAGACAATGGCACAGTACTTGTGGGCCTTGTGAAGGCTGGGATTGCTGAAGTTTTGGAGAGTGGCCATATTTCCTCCCAGCAACGTCACCACAGATATCAAGTCTGTAAATATGCAATATCTTGCTTTGTTTGAGGCCTTGCCAGCTGACAATGGGTGCTTCAGCATGAAGAACTAGTTGGTGAGAGAAATGTGGAAAGGGAAGTTCTCTGGAGATAGAGAAAAAATGAAGGACCCTCCCCCCCCCTTTTCTTTCCATAGAGGATGGCAGGTTTATGGCCCAGGCACTTGTCTTGAACCACTTAGGAGATATCTATCCCTGCTATATCTTGGACAGCACAAATCACCACAAGTTTCCTGAACTCAGAAATCCATCTAGAGGATAACCCCAAGACCCTAGAAGACAGGTAACATTGCCATTTTGCAGATGATTCCTTGCAAGAGCATATATGTGATGGTCTTTTCTGAGTATCTACCTCTAGGTCATTTTTCTAAGGGTGATATTATGACAAAGAGTGACAATGAGCATCATTAAGGAGATGGATACAAAGTCTGTACTCTCAGCATGGTCACTAAAAACTCATTGAAGGCCAGGAAGAAATGAAGTATGACCCTACATACAGTCTATGTATTTATTAATAAAAAATGAAAAAAAGTTATTTTTCATTTTAGCTCAATATTCTTTTTTTGAATTTTATCATTATTGTTTATTTATTTTTATTGAGATTCTGTTTTATATCATTGTTTGTATTTTGGGAGTATAGGGCACCTTTACCCCGTTCAAGTGTTATTACCATAGTGTACCCACCACCAAAGCACCCATGATCTGCTACCTTAGTCCATCATGCCTCCTCTCTCCCTTGCTCTTACCCCTTCCTTTCTCCTCTCCCTTTAGATTCCTCAATTCTATAATCAATTTCGCAGGGTTAGTTTTAAAGATTGACTTTATCACTTCCTTTGATTAGTTTTTCAATATGAAGGAACTCTCTTACACTGCTGGTGGGAGTGCAAACTGGTCCAGCCACTATGGAAGACTGTGTGGAGGACCCTCAAACAATAAAAAGTAGACTTACCATTCGACCTAGCAATCCCACTACTAGGAATCTACCCAGAGGACATGAAGACATTAATTCAAAAGGACACATGTATGCGCATGTTCATTGCAGCCCTGTTTACAGTTGCAAAGAATTGGAAGCAAACCAAATGCCCCTATACAGATGATTGGCTCAAAAAAATGTGGTACATATACACGATGGAATACTATGCATTCATCAAGGAGGACAAACACATGTCATTTGCAGCAACCTGGATGGAACTAGAAAGACTCATATTAGCAAAAATAAGTCAAAAAGAAAAAGAGAAGTACAGGATGGTCTCACTTATATGATGGATATAGGGAAAAACAAACAAACAAACAAACAAATAAGAAAAATGAAAACAACCAATGGAACTGAACCATGGAACGACAGAGGAGGAGGGGGAAGAAGGTAGGGGAGGTGAAGAGCACAAAAGATCAGGATAGTTAACAAATGTTAGTGAAGTGGGAAAGCCCCAGGGTAAACAAAACAAAACAAAACAAAACACACACACACACACACACACACACACACACACATTTACCAGATATCAGAAGAGAACAACGGGCCAAACAACCAACTTATCCAACATCAACTTAACCAACCAACAAATTGCAGAAAAATGAGAGATGGAGTGACTGGAGGGGGGATATAGAGGGGGGATATGGAGGGAGGAGGAGGGATC
>PVHY01025681.1:0-18106 GCA_004024945.1 Uropsilus gracilis
GAGGCAAAGAGACCAGGGGAGATGTGGTGTGGGGGGGTATTCCCATGGGGATTAGCAGTTATACAACCATATATTGTAAAATATGCAAAAATAAAAATTAAAAAAAAAGAAGATGTGAATCTTATTCTTGCTAAGTTGATCTGTGCCTCAGTTTTCAAATCTGCAGGGTAGGGATAAGCGCTATCCAGGGTGACAGTGAAACAGTCCAGGAGAAAGAAATTTGAGCCCAGAGTCCAAGTTAAACAATTTAACTGCATCTCAAGCTGAATTGCCCTGGCATCTGGTTGAAACAGGTGAACTAACTCATGCAGTAGTGGTTGTCTTTCATTCTATTCAAACAATTTGGTCACCAGTCTGACCAATAAGATGCCATGCTAGGGGGGATAAAAGCATTAGATCTCTACAGTTGCCTTACAGTTTGCTGGAAGGAGAAGAATGAGAATATGTGCAGTGAGAATGTAACCAGCCTGCACATGCTCCATCCTAGCTCAACCCAGAGCTAACGCTGCTGCTTCCCTCCTCTGCCCTGCATCTGGATCTGCCCTTTAGAATTCTCCTTTCTAAATCCTCTTGGAAACAAGGCTAAAATTTTCCTTCTCCAATACTGTTTGGCTGGTGCACAAGTGTCTAATTAAGGCTTGCCTGGTTCAGCAGAAACTCATTGGCAAATTCTTCCTCCTACACTACCTCTGGGCCCACACAATTTTGTTGTTGTTGTTGTTGGGGCGATAGCAGGCTAAAATCTGCACTGGAATATGACCAGCTGAATGACTCTGCACAAGGCAGCAGCTGCAGATCTTGGTTATGCGTGATCTTAGAATCATCAGGTTGAGTCCCTCTAGCATAGAAGCATTCTTGGAGACAGGGAGAATGGAGAAAATGGAAGCAAATTCCAAAGGGGGTTAACTAGCTACACCCTAGACTAGCGACGGCAACTTTAAAACAAAACTAACCTGACATGTTAGGCCCAAGAAACACGAATGATTTAATGGGCATTTCCGGGCAGAGCCAATTCTGACAACTGAAAAACTGACACTGAGCCTCCACATGTGACATCAGGCAACCACAAGGAGACTGGTGGAGTTTTAAAATTATTAGGGGGAAAGGGATCTATTCCCTGAGTCATGACTCCATTTTGGCTTCCATGCCCCTCCTGATTCTGCGGGCCACTTGGTTTTGTTTCTGTCCTTTACTCTGTTATAACCCTTTGCTCATATGTTTGTCCAAATAAATTTGCCCCTTTTCATTTGCTTGCCTGGGTTGTTGAAGTTGCAGCAGCGCCTTCATCAGACACAAACCTGCTTTAAAAAAAACAAAAACAAAAACAAAAAACATGGGAACAAAATGACCACAGTCACTGCCTTGTGTGGAGAAATGATGAGAATCTGAGTCTGAACTTTTGAATTTGGGACTAGAAGTAAATAATTACACCCTCCAGGCATGTCAGTGCATCTGGTTATGTGCCTTTGTATTATCACACCAGCCACCCAATCCTCACAAGTAACAGCTAATTTTGTCCCAGTTGCAGTCACAGAGCCAGGTTGGTCTCACTTCTGAGGAGCACTATTGCAAGATTCAAATGAATTTGCCTCAGACAAACTTTTCGTGCACCTAGTCCATCTCCGAGGGAGAAAACGCAGCTGCGCTCTGTGCTCTACATTGAGCCAAAGTGGTTTTACTCTGCACCAAAAGGATTTTCTTGCTTCCTTCTCACAAGAAATGATATCTTGAGGGACTCAAATTCTGGAACACAAGTAAAACATAAGGAGAAAAGGGAACCCCAGGCAGAAGTATTGCCAATTTAAACAGAAAAGAAGTTTTCACTGCTATTGCCTTGGGACGTCCAATAACCTAACTCTTTCCTTCGGAGGAAAGAACAGAGTCCTGACTTGCATTCCCTAGAGCAGTGCTTCCACAAGTTTCCAAGCGAGCAGTCCCCTTATCTCTGAGAGGACAAGATTAAGCACCAGGTCTTCAATCTATTCTCCTGGTGAAGGAAGCAGGTGTGCCCCCAGGAAATAAGAAGGTGACTTGTTCTAATTTCCTCGTAAAGAAGCTAATGACAGGTCTCCTGTCAAGTGAAGTAATAAAATTGCTAGCAGGAGATCCCTTCTCTAAAGAAAGGTTTAGCAGGTTGCCTAGGATGCTTCTGATAAGCAAACCTGGAGTCTGTGAAAAAATTTTTGGTAATTTTCCCTGGAATAACCATAAGTTATAGAATAGAATATAAAATGGAGAGATTTTAAGGCTGCAATGGCCTCTTTCTATGTGGGTTACTTCACCTGTGTGCATCATTGAGCGACCTGGAGTTTTCACCTGGACCAGAGTAGATCCCTGACTTCAATAAAGGTCCTTGAGCCCTATGTTGGCAGGTTTATGTCAGTTTTCATCCAGTGCTTTGTATCCATGAAATTATCAGTAATTTTGAGCCCAGGTTAGCTCTCTGACTTGTGATTCTGATTCTATAATTTCACCATCTTTGTGATTAATCAGGAAGAAGGAGGGATGTGCTCAGGTTTTCAAGTAGCAGACATCAACTGTGGGGTAAACTTCACAACTTCTGGGAGGACCCTGAAACAAGACAGATGCCACTTGGGATTGCAGGTGGGATTGAGGTCTGCCAGATGTAAGGACCTAGGACTCAAAGAAAAGATAGTCAAGATATTCAAAGAACATTAAGAGGGTAAAGGGAAAAAACTTGAAACTAAGTTGAGAGGTCATTTCCCTTCAGCAGATTTTTCTCAAATTCAACGTGAAGGGCTTTCATTATTATCATATTGTAATGACCCTGAAAAACTGAGAGGCAGGGGCAACTGAGATAGTGTGGCTTAAGTCACCAGTGGAAAAAATAGCACTTATTTATGAAGCTACTGGTAAACCAAGGTCACTCAGCTTTTGTGAGTCAAGTCTAGAATCTTTTCCAGAATACATAGGCTTATCCACCCTGCTATCCTGCCTCATTAAATATTTTACTCATAAAAACATAAAACATGTAATTAATTCTCTATCATAAAATATTCCTTCTCTATCTAAACAAATACTTGTGTGAAAACCTCTCTGTGCGGAACCTACAACAGAAAGCGGGCAGTGATCAATCACAAGATTGCAGACAAAACAGACAGTTGCAGCTTTTATTCAATTACCCTGTCAAGGCCAAAAAAGTCTCTTCTCCCAGTTCTGCCTCCACTGGTTGGGTCAAAATGGAGCATCCCACCTGTTGTTCTATTCTATCTAGGTTCTCCAATTGTAATTTTCCACTAGTACTGAATAACCCCTCTAAATCATTTTTCTTAATTGACATCACAAATTTCTTTGTTGGTAGCCTGGGAAAAGAAGAATAAGATGGAAGAAATTGATAATACTCTATGAGGCCAGCTCGCAGATTAGGACTTCGTGCGACAACCGAGTCAGCTTTATTATGAGCTTGGGAGTCATTATATATCTTGGTAGAAGAATGATTACAATAAAAGCACTAAAGGAGGAAAAAAACCCAGGTTCCTGTGGTATGTGGCATGTGGTAAGAGGATGGGGGATTCAGGAAAAATAGCTGTGGGGTAAACATTTTTATCTTACAGGGCCATGTCTCTTCAGTAAGACATTCCTAGGAAATTAGGGAGCTGCCATCACAGATAAAAAACCTGGCAGTAACCATCTCTAGTGTACCAGAGAGGTTGAGACTAGATAAAGGTGCTCCTTTATCTAAGGCACATCTCTTTATCTATATTGATTCCCCATACTTCTTCTGTGTGTCAAATCTATACATAGCAAAATGAAAAACAGAACATTCCCTTGGTGAGTGAGAATTGAAGAATATGACTGATGATATAATACAAGTAAAACTGGAAAATTCCAGCATTAATGCAAGTTAATCCAGCATATACCACATAGACAGAAGACCATATGTTTCCCACTTTATGGAGCATCAGTGCTAGACACTTCAATATAAATCAAAATAACCATTATTAACTGATGTTATATTACTCTCTCTAGGTGCTAGGTGCTGGAATTCTATTAGCAAAATAATAAACTTACCCT
The DNA here is from genome assembly GCA_004024945.1 of Uropsilus gracilis. Classification (NCBI taxonomy): domain Eukaryota; kingdom Metazoa; phylum Chordata; class Mammalia; order Eulipotyphla; family Talpidae; genus Uropsilus; species Uropsilus gracilis. Next base: position 4,036 of record PVHY01025681.1, read on the forward strand.
CTGCTTCACAAAGCATACAGGCTTTGAAGAAGAACACCAATAAAATATTAGTACAAGTGCAAGTATAGATTATAAAAAATTCTTTATTTTATTTCTAGGTTTGACTTTATCAAATGCTTATATTCCCTGACCCAGCAACCATATTCTCAGAAGATCTTTAATCAATATGATAAGTCCTCATTTTTTGAAGTACTGGAATAGACATGACATGGAATTCACAGTAATTGACTTGTAATAGATTGTCAAGAGTTGGTACTCTGAACCAAGCAGTTTCATAGTGGGTGGATGGGGGATTCTCAGTGGAGAGAAATTTTCATCAAAGACAGTCATAGGTAGGACTTACTGGCAGGGAACTTTAGAAGTTAAGGACAAAAGTTCAGAACATAAACTATAAATGGGCATTTAATGAAAAATGACTTTTTCATTAAAAGAAGACAGACTTTTTAGTAAGAGTGCTGAGGAAAAAAAACCAGATTTTAATTCAGTATAGATGGTAAGAATGAGAGCTTCAGGGGCACATACAGAATCCAAAATACTTCTTTTGTAACATTAGTGACATTCTCTTTGTGAAGAACTAGAGATTGGTACTGGGACCTACCTTATAGTCTTTGCAGATTGTGTTAATAAATACAATGAAGTTATATATTCTTAGAATGAGCTATCATTTCTTTGTGTAAACCTTATCAATTTTTATATAAATCACTCTCCTAATGAAAACAAGTCAAACAAAGGAAGTGGAGTCCTAGAGAGATATTTTCAAGATATTCTTTACCAGAGCTGTGTTCTCTATTCTTAGCTTTATGCAGCTGCAAGTGTCAAAATGGTTTGAAGAGGGACCATCTCATCAAGTTAACATCTTTCTGTTTACTGTAAGCTTCATTAAGTTCTTCCAGAAGAGCACCTTGACTCCAAACAAAATAGTCAATGTTATAGTCCTCAACATACCTCATGGTTAGCTTTCACTGTCATACTTAACTGACAAGCCCCAATATCTTTGGGAAGACTTCATTCACTTAATTGATCTTTTCCAAAATATAACTAAACCTAAGTATGTATCATAAATGACAAATGTGCTACTCAGTGGTTGGGCATATTTATCTAAAGGCCTATCCCTACAGAATATCCCAGTGCCCTAAATCATGAAAAGAAGTTCTTGGCAAAAATTCAGACCAAAGACTGCATAAGTCTGTTTCAGGAAAAACTTTAGGGGTTCTGTGTTCAGTGGCGGTGGGAGGCTTTCAGAGTTTAGTTAAACCTGTCTTGGGAAGTATAAGACCTCAGATTTGCTTTTGCAGGACAACAGTACAAGTTTGGAAAGGGAGACCAAAGTAGTGCCTACCAGTGATAGAGCCACTCAGAGTGGTTTGACAAGAACAGGAATTCTTGGTGTGCAAAGAATACTGAATTGCCTTCTCTTGCATATGAAGTAAGACTACTTAAATCCAGCACTGAAGGGTGAGGCATTGCATAAAAATTGCCCAAACTTCATGTTTATGAAACTGGCTGATTTATTTACTACACTGATCATTTTTCCTCCATCCCTAGCAGAAATACATTACCCAAAATATCTGGTTAAGTTATTGTATTCTATGGCCAGTCTCAAAATTGAGAGTTATATTAAGGCAATATATTGGTAAATGGGGTGTATTAAGACCTTGAAATAAGAGGCAACATTTTCTCATTGTTTTTATACCATTTTCATTTGCAAAGAAGGGCCTGAAGAAGAGATATGCACATGTATGTATGTATAAAGAGAGGTAAGCATATAAAGCAACTCTATTCTTTTTTTCAATACTAAAATTATATTTACTTTAACAATAAAAAAAAAATCACCAATTACTTAATGGATAGTAGTTTTGAATGGACAGTTTGTAAAAGAGAATAGCCAGAAGAACAATAGATACATGGGAAAGTGTTTATTATCATCTTACTCTATTCTTAATGGATACATATTTATACCTTCATACACCTTAATATGTTGACTGTAACACTGACACTTTTATATCTTAACAGAAAAATACATTTATGAATTCACATTGTTTTTTATAAGCCAGACTATTAACAGCTAATATATTATCCAAGGGTTCCTCGCATGTCTTGAGAACTGAATCTGATGACCCTAGATCAAAAAGAAAGGGAAAAAATTCAATCATGATTTTTGATGCTATGACTCAAAGTTCTAATACCTCTTTTGAGAGAGTTACAAAGACAGCAGGAAGTAGAAATTCATAAGGCTATATTGGGTCACAACAGAGAAAAAACATTTAACAGCAATTACTATAAATGTTTGGAAGATATTTTAAAGCTTTTTACTGTGTCTTTTCTGGCTCCTATCATTGCTCAGGATGACTTTGCTTAATCTAAGTCATACACCTTGAAATGTTCAGATAATAAAAATTAATTTCTCCTGGTCAATAAAGTGACACGAAAGTTTAAAATTCAAAGTGCATTTTCTTGCTTCCTGATGCTCATAAAGCAGATCTCCATGAATAGAAATTAATACATTTGATTTCTTTACTTTTATTCTGCTGCCACATTTTAAGGATTTTACCATGAAAATCACAACAAAAGAATAAAATTTGGTACACACTTCTAAATTATTTTTAAAAATCCCATTTTTGTTTCCAAAGAGAAAAATCAAATGAAGTCTTTATGTGTATTTATATTCTTTTTCTAAGTCCAAAACTGGGGGAAAATGATAGAGAACCCATGTCAAAAACATGGGTGGGAGAAGATAACAAAAGTTGGTAGAAATCAGCAGAGAATTAGAAGGAAAAAACTTGGAGAGAGTGCAAAATTTAAAACAAACAAACAAAAACTCTTAAGTAACCAAACAGGAATTTATTTCTTTGAAAGTTGAAAAGAGTTATAGATAATGATAAACTGATAAAGGAAATCCAACATAGTTGGAATTTCCAAATAAGGGAAGGAGAAAGGAAAAATGTATAAATAATATAAGGATCAGAGGGACAGAAACAAAATGTAAACAGTATATACCCCCAGCAATAGAGAAATTGCCAACATTACATAGCAGCAGGATAAAACTATCATTAAATACCACAACTTGAGATGGAAAGATGGAAAGAAGAGTAAGTTCAATGATTTTCAATACATTTGAGTCAAAAGATATTATTTAAAGCTGTAAAATAGAATGATATAAATATGGGCATATATAAATGATACAAAAATAAATTAAAGCATATATTACTGACTGAAAGTAAGAGATGTGGGTTGGGAGTTGAAGAAAGCAATGAAAATAACCCCATTTTATCATTTTCACAAATAAAGACAAGTAGATGTAGTCCCTACAGAAATAAAGGGCTAGGGGCTTTATATCTTGAGAATTACACAAAACAAAAACGTGAAGCTTCCTAAATTGCAAATAAATTGTCCACAATATAAATAAAGTGAAGAAAACCAATTACAGGGTGAAATATTTTTTAAACTATAAAGACAGCAAATAAAAATAATGTAACAGAAGATAGTATACCTTTCAGATCAATAAGTGCAAATAAACGTATCTGTTAAAAGAAAAAGAATTGCAGATTGGATCAAGAAGGACAGCTCAGCTCCAAGTTGTGTGTAATACTTACCTAAAACAAAGTGATTCCAAAAGGTTAAAAGTTAAGTGTGGGCAAAGTAAAAACAAATCAAAAGAAAGTAGGAGTCCCGCTGTCATAGCATAAGCAATTGTTAAATGAATCAATAAATGGACATTTCACATTCCTAAAACTTGAAATTAATGATGACTATGACAGCTACAAGTATTTGCTTTATTACAAAATAACAAAAAAAAGTTCTTATAATTCAGAAATTGCAGCTTATACTAGAGATGCTGATAAAACTATGTTTCTGGCAGGAGACTAGTTCATCTCTCTATGCATAAGAAATACTTTGAGAAAAAAAGTTAGAGTTTAAAAGACCAAAATGATAAAACTAATGAGGGAGATATATAAATAAATAACAAATGGGTAGACAGATAATATCTGTAAATATTTTCTAGATACTAGGTGTAAAAAAAAGACGTGGAACTTTATGAAGAGAAATCTAACAGAACAAAAAACAGTTTCTAAAAAGAAAAAAATCACATATATTGCATCAACTTTTGTAAGCTTAAAATTCTGGATGGCAAATAGAAAACTATCATTACATTTGGGAGGGGGGAGTAGGAAATGGGCTGAGGAAGAACAGGGTGGGAGAGAACTACTGAATTTTATGGTTAAAGCATAAAAATGCACTTTTAAATAAAGACAATTGAAGGAGGAAAAGAATTGGCAGAGTTCAGTGGAATGCTACAAAGAGAATATCAAAGGACTTCAGAACAAACCCCATGAGAAGTGAGGAGTGTCTGTTAGCTTTGAAAAAAGAAAGTGGAGGCTGTAATAGGATAGATACCCACGTGCAAGATAACTGCTAGTCACCCTCTTGGAGTCCAAATGTACCTTGAAATACACACTCAGTTCAATTGCTTACAAACTCTAAGCTGCTGTTGGTCGAGTTTCTTCAGTACAAAGTACAAAACCCCTCTTAATCCACCAGTTAGCTTTTAATCTAAAGCTCTTGCTAGGGGTTTTCCTCTTTTTCTCTTTCTCTTTTTCTCATTCCATACACAATTCATCTCATCACCTGATGATAACTTCCTACTAAAAAAAAGAAAAATCTACTCTCTATTTTCATGCTTCCATGTCTCTGCTGCTTCTGGTCTGATTTCCTGGAATGTTCTTCTATTTAACTTCACAGAGAAGTCTGACTCATTCTTGAAACCCTGCAGGTAACACCCTTGTGTAAAAATCTTGGCACTCTTGTAATTTATTATGAGAGTAATTAATTATAGTATGATTTTTGTGCCCTCCCATGTCTTTCTATGCCAATGTCCATATCTCTGTTTTATTTTTCACTACCCTATTTGATAATGGGTGGAATAGAGGTCTGGTGCCCCACTAAAATTGTTAGATGTCAGCTATTATCTCTTTACCCTTAGAAATCAATGTAGTGACTCAGTGCCTGACTTCAGATTATGATGACACCATGGATAGTGAGATATAAAATGCTCCATTGGAGATGAGAAAACCCATGCACTTTTTTGTACGTATGTATTTCAAACAATGACAGAATAGAATGAGTAAAAGTCTCTTCTGCTACCTTGACAACATTAGTGACAAATGGAAGGCAATTCTTGAGGTGTACTGGGTAGATCCTGAAAACATCAGAAAATATTCTCTTTCAAAAGCTACTCAGTGGGCTTGCTATCTTCATAGAATGTGGGCTGTGAATGCACCAAGGCATACTTGGAAGGTGAAATCCCATCAGTTGTATAGCATACTTAAACATTGGAGGGAGGGTGTCGGTGTTTGCTGATAACATGTGTATTTAAAACTTCCACATCTCCAGTAATAAAATAAATATAAATAGGACATTTTTGAAGTGTTGTTTTTAACAATAAAGAAGAGGAATCTCTGAGGTATCACTCTTCCAGATACTAATCTATACTACAAGGCTATATTATAGAAGACAATATTGCTAGAATAAAAGAAAAATAGGCACTTAGCCCCTATGGAAAAAAATATGGAGGTCCCTCAAAATATTAAAAATAGAATTAAAATAGATTTTACTCCTTGGTATTTATCCGAAGAATATAAAAATGCTGATTTGAAGGGATGTGAGTGTGCATTCCATGTTCATTGCAGCACAGTAGCCAAGGTATAGAAACAAACTAAGTGCCCAATGACAGCTGAGCAGATAAAACTACACACGTGTACACACAAACACACACACATACACACACACGCACACACAGTGGAATATTGCCTAGCTATAAGTATATATACTTTTGCCATTTTCAACAATAGGAATGCAACTGGAGATTATGTTAAGTGAAATAAGTCAGAAGCAGAAAGACAAATAGTGGATGATTTTGTTCATTGTGGAATATAAAGAAACAAAACAAAGGAACTGACAAAACTGAACTAAAACAAACGCTAGAAATAAAATAAGACTGCAGAATTGATGCCATTAGAAAGGGAGATTGGGGGTGGAACAAAGGGTATAGGGAGTCAATAGAGAGTATGTATGCTTTGGTGGTGGTGGTGGTGGTGGTGGTGGTGTGTGTGTGTGTGTGTGTGTGTAGTGTGGTGACCTATGTGTAAAGAGAGAACACATTCCTCCAATTATATACAGTGTAGTAATCCAATTTTACCTCAGAAAACAAAATACTGTTCTTCCTTGAAGTTAATAACAAATAAACACTTTAGAAATCGAAGCTGAATGTAATGGACCATGCTGTCACAATCTGAACTGCAACAGCTATACTGACAGAGCTGTAAATATTTCTCTTTGAAATCACAACAGTCCAATAAAGGGTGTCTCTGTAGTAAAGTTCTTCCTTCTGGCTGATGGAAATCAGTTGCCATGGTAGCAGAGTTAAAGCAGCAAGTGGCGGAAAATCGTTTTTTCACCCCCAGCACGATGCCTTCCCCTTTACAAAATAACACCAATATACAGAAAGGCAAAAATAACAAAAAAACAATTTAAATAAAGGAAGAAGAAAAGAACAATAATCCAAATAGTGACTACTGTAGAATTCAAGATACAATCTCTTATTCCAGGAATTCATCTCTCAAGACCACTACCATCACCTGATTCCAACCAAAAACATTTTTTAAATACATTTCACCCCTTACTACAAATATCCGTTCTCTCTGGGCTGATTTGATAGTGACAATATTATTCCGCAAATGTGAATAGGTTGTTGGGGGCTAGGACAGCCCCCCAACCCCTCAACACTGCCCAGTGTCCCATTTAACCACAAAACTGACTCCATTTATGAACAAGGTCAGCTGGACCTTTGCCTTGGGAGGTAAGTGCACAACCTTCCCCTCCAGACTGATCCTCCTTGCCAAGTTCCTTGTTTAATCTCAAGGTGCACTCACTTCCCTAATCTCCATTTTAAAATTCTGTCCTCGTGTTTTCCTTCTCCATCCCTTCTCTTCTGCATGGTCTACCAGCCACTGCACTTCTTGGATACTTCTTTGTCATCTTGTGTGACTTCAACCCTGCCTGTGTCTTCCTGAGCAAACTTTCAAATCTAGAACCTTAAAGAGACACACATCATGTGCTGCCACCCCAGCTTCATATCCATTCTGTCCCCAGTTTCCCTCTGACCTTTATCCTCACCCCCTTCACCTAATGTAAAGATAAAAGGAAGCTTTTCTTTTCTCAGTCTTGGAACACAGAGCAATCCTTGCAGGGTGAAACCAGCCCTTGTTGAGTAGATTATCTGAATAAGCTGTTTTGGGGAAAAAGCTCAACCCAAAGGATCTGAAAGTGGATGGGACTGTTCTAAGTGAGGGAAGGGGAAGAATTTGTTACTTCAAGAGATGGGAAAATGCAGATAAGTACAAGACTATCCCCAAACTTTAATGAAGTAGCAAAGTTCTCCAGTCAAGGATGAAAGTGGATTTGGTTCTGGTTTTGTCTGTTTTATGAGTTTTTGTGGCAACTAGTGCAAATGCTATGCTGATTATACACTCAGACATGGAGGATTTGTTTCCCTTAAGCAGATGGGGAGTTGGGGAAATAGGAACAAGTGAGTAGTAAGACAGTCTCAAAATTTAGGACTTTGCATTCTCATTTGCCATGTACTCTAGCTTTAAGTACTTTATGTACTATCTGAAGAACAGGAGGCTCTAGTTAATGTCCAGTTTACTGTGCATAAAAATGCACATTTTATAAACCGTCTTTAATCCTTTCTAACCCAAAAAGGGATGGAAAGAGGGAGGGAAAAGTATGGGAAAGAAGGAAGAAAAGAAGGACAGGTGGACTTTATGCATTATGATTATAATCTTATAAAAACTATCCGTAGTTGGGGGAGGGGAATAACCAAGGGATTATACCAACATAACAGTCATCTGTTTGGTAGTGGGATGATGGATAACGTCCCCCCTTTTCTTTCAATTGTTCCATGATATGGTCATCTATTACTTTACCTTTAAATTTTAACTTATAAGGAAGCCTTCGTAATAATGGAAGGAAATGCCTGTAATTGTTAAGTCAAAAAATTAAAATAAAGGCGGTACTTTGTTGTGTCTGCAGTGACATCAAACAAAACATGTGGACAAGAGGTACAGTGGTCACAGTCACAGCTTGATTTCTGTGAGATGCTAACTGGAGACAGATGAGGTTCAAGAAGCTTATCAGAGAGCTTTGAGACCACACCTGTGAGTAGGTGGGGCAAAGTCCTGTTAAACCCGACCTTTACACCCACCTGATACCTGTCCTGCTGAGACCACTAGCATACATCCTTGGACATGAGTCACTCTAGGGAAGAGTGGGCAAAGTGGGTATCTTGGGAAAGTGGGTCTCTACTGCAGGGCTTCCAACTGAAGACTGCTGATATTCTCCCACTAGTCCTTCCTTGAAGGGATATTGGAGCCAAACAGTGCTGATCCTCCTGGGCAAAATTGGCAGAGTTTTGTATAGAATACTGGGCTGAAATGTCATCCAAAACATTATTTTAATCATTCAATTTTGCTCTAGTAAATGTATTTCTATAAAATGGGGATTTCAACAGTGGTGGCCTCTTACCATTGTTGTGAGGATTAAATAACCAGTGCAAAGCTCAATGTACCCTGTGCAGCGTTCAATGCTACTATAGCCCTGTTTTTAACTTTTCCTGTCTTATACCCTGCTGAAGAACTAGTCCTCTTTTCTTTCCTTGCATGACTGGCCAGTGACAACCCCTTTCCCCACTGTTATGACTTGCTGGCTGCTCAACAAGACTCAAGGACTCCAACTGAAGTTCAAAGCACCAGGGTCCCCAAGTTAAGATAGCAAGAGAGACCCCAAACAGTCTCTGTTACACCTTTTATAGGGCAAAACAACCACTGTGCCCCCCCCATATTGTAAGTCAAGCAAATAGGATGTGTTTCCATAACTACAGTTTCCCATAATGCTGACATCCATCATCTATCAGGAGGACAAGATGGTTGTCAAGAACAACCAGGGATAAAGGGAGGCAGAAACAGAATGTGGGGCCAGCCAGCTGTGTTGGTACTTTCCACTGAGGGCAGGGAGAGGACACTGTTTGAAAAATGTAGATTTTAGACAAAATGCAGTTACTTTGGTTAGTCAGTTCCCAACACCCCCACACACTTTTTTGCCCATTATCTTTTTTTTTTTGATACTGAAAATGATGTAGGGGTGTGATGCTGTAGTCACCCCAGTTCTTTTAGAATATGCAGTGATGAGCAAGAGGACGACTCTCTCGGGTGGCAGAGCAGGAAAAAACGCCATCAATGATGACCTCAGTGATGCCATGTGGTTGTGAACACCAGCTCCTCAGCCTCTCATTAAGTAAAACAACACTTAGTCTTGTGACTTAGGCTACTCTTAGTTGGACGTTATGAAGTTCAACAAATAAGACTGCTCATATTTAGAGAAATAAAACTAGATGGGAGATAGGAAGAGAAGATGTTTATATAACATTCAGAGGCTGGTTTGAATTTTCTAAGTTGAGCAAGTTATGTGAATATTGGAACTTAATAAATGGGGACTGATAAGATCACTTCTGACTGTCTGTTTCAAATTGATCTATGCTTTAATTTTCTGAATCTCCCTGCTCATGATACAGAACAAATTAATCCCTCCTTTGCCTCTAAGCTATGTGGAGCAGATGTGTGGGAAAGGAAAGATACTAATGAGACTTTCTGTTTATTGGTGTATAACAGTGTGACCATTAAAAAGCAAATCGACACTGTTCATTCAGTACACTGAGAGTCTTGGAACTTTCAGAAGGTGATGTGCATCCTGACGGTTTCTAATAATGCCTATCATTACACATGCAAGGTATTTATCTTCTTTATAAGCTGTTCAGCAGCTACAACTCTGGGGAGCTGTGTAAGGACATTTTAACCTGCATTCTTAAGAGAGCTGTGTGCATATGACTCAGTCTGTGACTATAGACTTTGGGGGAAGAGATTCAGGAACTAGACATTAAAATTACTTATTAGAGTTCTCTTAGAAAATGAGGAGTGGATATGGAGATAGAAGATAGATGGGAGAATCATATTTGCGCTTCCCAAATTTTTATTCTTTACCCTAATTCACTACATGAAGTTGCTTATCAGAGGTAAAATTCAATCTTTTATATTGCAATAGATATAAAGAGAGACGGTTACAAAAATAAAATTCTCTGACTTATTATTACAGAGGAGTTTTGAGAAGGGGAGAGTTTTTAATGGAACATTATATAAAATGAGACTGAGTTTTGGGTTGGTTTTTGTTTAAAAACATACATTGAATCCATGTTCAAAGAACATGGATGGAATGATCCAAGTCCCAGGTCTGCTGATGGCACGCCACTAATACAAATTTGGAAATGTTAGTAATTTAGCAAGATCCTCCTCCAAGCTGGTGAAACCTTTCTGGGTCTACTTTTACCCTAAATTCCACTTTCATGGGATTCATACCTTTGTGTGGATGGCTGCCGGGGGTCCAGTGAGATGCCTTCATGGCACAAGATGGAGCTCTGTGGGAGTAGCCGAGAGACTCCCTGGTTTCCTTTGTTGGACTTGTGCTTCTTTTCTCTTCTTGGCACCTTCAGTTCAGGTGACCTGACTCACCTTTCCGGAACTCCCTCTTGGCTGCCTAATGATTGTGTGCTTATCTTTGCTGCAACAACTAGCCAGCCACAAAATTCATACTTGTGATGTCCGTGAGACTTGACTACTCTAAGGTTCTGTCTGGTGGCTTGCGTTGATCATGGGCAGGGAGGGTTGTGGAAGTCACCAGTGGGGCCAGTGCTAGGAGCCCTGCTGAATGCTGCAGTGGGCCAGCTATTACCTCTTCTGCTCCTGTCTCCCCCAAGCCTCTGGACCTCAGAAACACAAAGCCTCACAGCTGGTGAGCAAGCAGCCCTGGCCTTCAGCATACTTGCATGGCACTAAAGCAGATTAGGTGATCAGAGCTGATAAATAGCCCTTACACACATGCAATCAAATGAATCCTGGACAGATGAATCCTTTGTCTGAAACAAGCCAAAGAATTTGGCACAGAAGGAAGGAACCAATGTTAATCTGGTCTGAAAAAAATTAGTTAGCAGAGAGACAAAATGACTCCTTCTACTTCGTATGTTCTGTGAATTAGTGACAGAAGCAAAAAAACTATCACTTTCCCCTTAGATTACAACCTATTCTTAGAATTCCCTTTTTAGTCCAAATGGGGGAGGACAGCATTGAAGAGTGTTTCCCAGAATGTAAGCTGAGGGCCCTTTTTCCTAGAGTCACCAGGAGGGTTCATTTAAAATGCAATTTCTTGGACTCTATCCCAGAGCAAAATAGGTGGGGGTGGGTGAGTGTTAAAGTGTATTTTTAACAAGATCCTCATTCTTGAGAACCACAGCACAGGAATGTGGATCTTTACCAACATCATCTGCATATCCCTACTGTGCCTGAAGTCCTGTCAGTCTCCCAACCACCTCCCCACCACCATCCTATTCTTCCTCCAGCCCCACACTCGCCCAAGCAGCTTCAGAGATTCTGAAACAGGGCCTGAGACTCTCTCACGTGTGCCAAGTGATTGTCAGGATGGGCAAGGTTTGGGGATCCTGATTGGAGCTGATTTCTGAAGTCAGCACAAGTCAGACTAGACAATAACCAGGCTGACATTTAGTGAGTGCTTGCCAGCACTCATTTAGTAGTGATTAAGCACTGTACTAAGTGTTAGCTCATCATTCAGTAGTGCTGTTATGATCCCTGGTATATGGAGGAGAAAAATGAGACAAAGTAACTGGCCTTCCTGGTGTCTGAAGAGAGCATCAACTAGACAGAAAAGGAGATTTACTGATCCTTTAAGGCATGGAACTTTTCCCAACTACAGACAATTTGTAATATAAGCCAGAGATGTTTATTCCCAGTCTAGATTTACTTCTATTTTGTCATTCTAAGCTCTGTCTCAGCCTCTTCTCATTGCCTGTGGTATTTAGACACAGGTAGAAGGAACTTCCTGCAGGTTGTGTTGGATGGATAACATGTTTCATTTGTCCCAGACATGGAAAATTTTGCTCTCTAAGTAAGTGGAGTTCAACCATCCTGTTCTTGACACCACTTGTAGTGCAAGCATCCCAAATCTGGGTAGATTCTTTGTTGGTCCTAATAGTTACACAGATACACCAGGTCAGACAGGACCAGGAAAGAAAGGGGGTGGGAGCTGGGAGACAGGCAAGGCCTCCAGACTCCAGGACTCTTCAATCTTCAAACTCTTTCTCTGGTCTCTGTCTCTCTTATCTCTCTGTCTCTGTCTCTCTCCCCTCCCCACCATGCTCTCTGTCCTTTCACCCCAGCATGACACCAACCTTTTATTCTCTCTTCCTAGGCCCAGATGTACCCACTCACATACACACTCACTGGGCCCAGGTATGTACAATCATGGAGAAGATACAATACCAGAGGTGCTGATCATAGAAGCTAATGGCAGAAGGTCAAAAACTTTAAAAAGCTCATTTACTTCACAGTCAGACAATCCATGTCAAGATACAGCCAGATATGAGTCAAGGAGCAGGGGAGATAAGGTATCTGCCAAGTCCAAAAGGATTTGTGTCCAGTTGAGCTGCTGTCAGAGGCAGGCAGCTTCCTGCCTCTGGGAATTGAAAACCTGACCCTTACCTCCATACCCCCTATGTTTGACAGGCTTCTAAATGTCAACCATGCTGGATTTATCTTAAAATTAACTTAGTACAAATGTATAGGGAGTACTGTGGCCAGGCTCCCTCTTAATCACTTCATAAAACTCACTCATGAAAGTCTCATCATGCTCTCTGAGGATGACGCTGTTAGGATGGGCATTGTAATGAGGAGGGAATCAAGGCAATGACAGGTTAAGAAACTGTACCCCTAAATCACATACAGTATTGTAATCTAATGTTCCCTCAAAAAAGATCCAATTAAAAACAAAAACATCACAATCTTTTAAAGACACAAAACACTTCTAATATTCAAAAAGAAAGCATATTTCCTAAAATATCCCACAAGTGTGATTTTCAAGGGAAATCCAATATGGGATGGTTCTGTACCAGCAGTCCTGGCGAAAGCAAGAACAGCAGGTTGCCCCCAGAAGGTCTTGATGAGAGGGATATGAATGAAGTCTGTGGGACTTAAGGACAGGGCTCAGCTCTGTCAGTCAGACTACAGGTGAGTTGGGAAGGAAGCTCTGAGCCTGGAGTTCCTGGAGGCCACACACAAAGTCTCCTTCTTGTTTGTAATTGTCTTATAATATGTATATTGCTAAACTTGAAATTTGATTAAGAGATTCATGCATTTGCTCTTTCATTCACTCATTTAGTTGCCAGTCATTCAACAATCATTTATTGAGTGTGTCATATGTGCCAGGAATTTTACTAAATGCCAGGAGAGAAAATATATCAATAAATCAACAAATTAAAGATTTGTTAATATCCCCAAACAAAAGCAGTCCCACCTTGAGAAGCCTTGTGAGTAACAATACTTAGATATATTCAAGAATGAAGGCTAGTTTAAAATGTGAGAAAGAGTTATATGTAGGATAGAAGAAAAACAAACAAAAGGACAAGAAAATGTTAAAGCTAACAAACTGACAGTGGAATTAAGCATATAGCTAAAGAGGGGGGAGGGAGGGTAAAATCAAGGAATGGATGAGCACAAGATCAAAATGATGGTTCATTGTAAAGAGCTAAGAAATTAGCCCCTATGACAAGGCCAGTCTGCTGCAAACCCATGAGGCTTTTGCATCAGCCAGGTATGCTGTATCCTGATTGGCTCTTGCATTAGCCAAGTATGGGCCCGGAACAGAACAGGTAAAGGGGCACTCAGAGAAGTGTAAGCCCCTGTCCATAGGAGACAGTATATGGTTGCAAACTAGACCATTGGACAGTTAGTATTTGTGGCAAGCATTGATTGGAGATGACCATCCTGGAATGTCTGGAATGTTTATGTCTAATGTATATGAACTCGAGACAAAGCAGCAATAAACGAGACTTGATCAGAAACCTGTCTTGTCTCCATTTCTCGTGTCTCCTGTCCCATCCCCATTCCCACTCCTT
>PVHY01025682.1:0-18106 GCA_004024945.1 Uropsilus gracilis
TCAATTACAACTTGTTTCTACATTTTGAATTTCAAGTAGGGCCAATCCAACCTCCTTCCTAGCTCCCCTTAGCCAATAGGCATGGCCCGAAACCTTGTTCCCAGCTCTCAGCTCCCCTGCCAGTGTTGGGCTCAGTATATTTGGCTCAGGGGACCCACCCCCACTTCTTCCTATCCTGTTCTTCCCACCTCTGGACATTTGCTCATGCTGGCTGCTCTGCTGGAAGCCAGTGAGAGGCACGGAGGACGAAAACTGTGTCAACTTTCAGGGCAGGGAAAACTGGACTGTGGGAACTGTGACTTTGTCTAGCCAATTCTGAGTCCTCAGTGCCTCGGACAAGGTCAGACACACAGCTAGGTGAGGAAGCAGGGCTGGACAAAGGATCAGTCAAATGAATGAACAGAAGCTGGGTTTGCACAAAAGAATCATGGAACTGGTGGGCGTGTCACATGGAGGGCAGGAAGGGTAGAATCTGGGTTTGAGCTGAACCCACCCTCCCTCCCCTACCAACGAGAAAAGCCAAAGTCCAGTCCCAGAGCCAGTGTTTATTAGCAAGATGGAACCCAAGGGCAGCTGTGGCCTGGGCAGTAGAGGGCCACCGGGAGCCCCTCCCCGCTTATCCATGTCCCCCACCCCAGAGCTATTTACACCCATCTGAAGTGGTGGGCAGAAAGGAGCCCTGGGGAGCCTCTGAAGGCCCAAGGCCTCCACCATGGCCCGCTCTTCCCTCAGTCCTGCCTGCACCTGGCCCCGCTGATAGTCTCCCAGCCCCCAAGTCCAAGTGACACAGAACAAGAGAGGTAGAGTGGGGCAGCCCTGCCCTGGTCAGCAGGGAGGGAAGAAGGGGCTAGAGGCGCTGCCCTACCTAGGCAGGGCTCCTCCTCTTCTCCTGTGCCCAATAAATAGAGAATAAATACCTGGGAAGGGGCTGCCCGTGAGTGCCCCCTCCCAGGCAGGGGCTGGCATCCCGTGATGGCCCCTTCTTCCCTTCTCTGAGTGCATCTGAGCCCCACCCGCCCACCACCCTCAGTCTCCAAAGCAGTCCTCGCATTTAGGTCTAGGCCGATGGCACAAGCCGACAGCACGCGTTGGCAAAGGTGTACAGTCCGTGCCCCATCCAGTAGAGCTTGCTCCCTCCCTGTGTCCTGTAGATCCCAGAGGTGGCTGTCCAGCAGGCAAACTCCCAGCTGAGTCCGAAGACTGTGTGATCTCGGCCTGGCCCTGCCAATGGACTGGGCCCGGTTAGGTTGGCTCTGTGTTCTGCCATCTCTGACCAGCATAGGTCTAAGTTTTGGAAGATGCTGCCGCTGAGGCAGGCTATATACAACCCACCAATAAATACTGTCTTTGCAGGGGCAGGGTGTGTATAGAATATAGATATTTTTATATTTATATATATATATCTTTTATATTAAAAGGGACAAGGGCTAGGCTGGCCCATTGCAGGGCTGACAGCTGGCCTCATGTGTCTGGTGGGTGGTGGCGGCGGTTCCGGGGCTTTTTCTGGTCCTGGGGTTCAGGAGGCCTGGGTGCCCCTGGTGCCTCCCTGGGACTAGGGGGCACATGGCGCCAGTAACCCTGGCAGTACTGGTGGATGAGGCCCACTTCTGGTTGGGCCAGCAGCTGGGCCAGCTCCTGGTAAGGAGGTGTAGGGGGGCCTGCGCCGGGAGGTGGTGGGGCGCTCACAGCTGGCGGCGGGAACAGGGCAGCATGGACAGCGTCCCGGCCCAGTACATGTAGCTGCACTCGTGTGACGACATGCTTGAAGTTGTTCTCCGTGGCGGTGCAGGAGTAGAGGCCTCGATCCCCGAGCTGCAGAGCACGAAGCAGCAAGCCCTGCTCTGTACGCAGGAAGCGGTCCTCTGCACGAATCTGCAGGGCAGACATGGGGCTTCAGGGGCAGTGTGACCACTGCTGGCCAAGCCAGCTTCCAGATCAGACTGTCTGTGGGGCCACTCCCTGTAGGCATTCCCATGTGGAACTCCCATATACCAAGAAAACCCCACATGAATTTCTATATCGCTTCTCAATAAGGCAGCCACACACATCCTCAAATCAGGAGGGAAGGAAGATCATAAGGGGATTCTGCACAGAGAATTTTGGAGCATACACAAAGAATTTCTAGTTAATGAAAGTGCCCACCTGGAGCACCCACATAGAATTTCCATGTAAGGATGCTGGGAAGGTATTTCCATAAAAGAAGGGCTACCCGCAGAATTTCCAGATACTGGAGCTTACCCATATTATGTTTCCATACAATGACGTGGACACGCACAGGCATATAAACAGGCATGGTTTTATATAATATGAAATACCACCGAATTTCCTTATAGCCAAATTCATTCAAATGATTTCTATATAGGGGAGGGAACTTGGAAAGGCTTTCTTAGAATGAGGGCTGTCCCAGTTTGGCTCCTATACCACATTTCAACCAAGTGGAATTTCCATTATACAATGGACTCCTACATCCATGGTGAGGACTGGGGCGCACAGGAACTCACCTCTCGGCGCCGGTCACTGGGATCTCTCTGGAACAACCATTTAACTGTGGCCTGAGGTGAGCGGGGCTGGCACTCAAGGAAGGCCGCACTGCCTGCCACGCCATACTGCACAGACTCCACAGCATTCTTATTGGCTGAGGAACAAGAGAGTGCTGTGTGAAAGCAGCATGCCTTCCGAGCTGACTGCAGGCTGGCGAGGGATGGGTGGCAGGAACAATATAGACACCCACCCACAAAGGCAGGAGGTACCACTGGGCATCTAGTCCTTGAGGGAGCGGTCAGGGACAGCTGATCCCCATAACCCCAGCCCCTCATCCCTACAGACCATGGAAAAACCTTTGCAGTGGAGGACGCTGTAAGCAACTCGGTGGATGGCATGGTGCTCCATAGCATGACCAACACCCAGAGGTGACACACAGACACTCACCATTGGAATTGAAGCCTCGGCACTGCCTGATGGGGTTCCCGTGCCGGACGTCCTGCCGGCGGCTCCGCCTGGAGGAGGACAGCTCCTGAAGGAGTATTCCCAAGGAAGCTTCCCTACCCCTGCCCAGTCCCCAAACCCTAAGACTCCAGGGTAAGGATGCATCACCCATAGACGCTCCCAGGGTAAAAATCCCATTTATCTTCAACCTCCCCCGATCGGGCCCTGGCCTGGGGTCCATACCTCTTCGAGGATGCTGTGTAGCGGGAACAGGCCTGGCCGTCCCAGGCACAGTAGGGATCCCGGGCAAGGCAGCAGTCGGCGCAGGCAGCTCCATAGGCCTGGCAGCGGTGCAGGCTGAGATGCGTGACACCCACTGCTGAAGCCACGTACAGTTGTTGCTAGAAACAGGAGGAAGGGCTTGTTAGTTCCTTCCCCACCGTCAGCCCCAATCAGGAAGGGCTGGGTTCCTTCCCTTCCATGCTCCATGTCTCAGCTTTCCCATGTCTGTACTAAGGGCAAGACCCCAAGGAGATGCAGTCTCCATCCTGATACCCAGCCCACCTTGCCAAAACTTACCCTCTTGGAAGATATGGTCATGGTCTTAACAGGCGCTGGGTCCTAGAAGAAGACAGGGATCAGTTTGGGGCCCTAGGATCCCCTTCCTAGCCTGACCTGAGCTCTGAGGCCAGGAGCTGCTACTGAGGAAGACCAGGGTCAGGAGGATAGGGCTGGCTGGTGACACACCCACCTTGAAGACCTCCACCTCCTCTAGCATGAGCTCCTCCATCTCCTTGTCATCCTTAGGCAGCACGATGACCTTCTGCACTGTCCCGCGGTCTGGAACGGGCCGGGCAGGGCCTCAGTGGGGCTGAGGCTGCTGGGGAAGGGGCACTGGCCTCAGCCCCTTCCCCCACCAGGCCCAAACCCATGAGGGCAGTAGAGCAGGAGCTCTTTGCCAAGCCTGAAGACTTTTTCCTGGAGAAGGGCACTGGTCAAGGATAAGGGGTCGTGGTCAGGGTCTGCCTGCCCCATCTCTAACCCACAGTGAGGGCACTGCTGCGAGCAGGATGCTGGAAGTGCTCCCTGTGTGTTGTACACACGGAAGCTCCATGGAGGTGCCTGTAGTCTGTCTCCCTTCCCAGCCCATACATGGGTCCTGCTCTCCTGTTCCCCTGGGATGGGGATGGGGATGGGGTTTTCCTACTTCAGTTAGCCTAGCAATTGGGAGAAGGATGCCTTCCAAGAATGCGGGTGGCAGAGTTGACCTTGACAAGCCTGTGGCAATCCCTAGCAGGGTAGGCCCCAAACCCCTGGATCTGCACCCTCCACCCAGTGGGCCCAGCGTGGGGAGGGCCGGGAGCAGCAGTGGGTACCTGTGCCCAGGAAAAGCACCTCATAGCGCCCGTCAGCTGCATCCACCTGGTCCACGGCAACAGTGGTGAGACGGTAGGGAGCCCCTGTGCGGACTACCAGGGGCCGTCGCTGCAGAGGGTACACAGCCTGGTACATGAGTGGATGGCTGCGCATGAAGTTGATCACTTCATCGGGA
Source organism: Uropsilus gracilis (assembly GCA_004024945.1). Taxonomy (NCBI): domain Eukaryota; kingdom Metazoa; phylum Chordata; class Mammalia; order Eulipotyphla; family Talpidae; genus Uropsilus; species Uropsilus gracilis. The sequence continues at coordinate 4,478 of PVHY01025682.1, forward strand.
TAGTCCTTGGTGGACTTCATGGATGGTGTGAAGGTCCCGCCAGGGCACTGCAGGCAGGTGTGAACATCAGACCCAAGTCACTCAAACAGGGTTCACTGGCCCCATTAAATTCAGGAGAGGCCTCAGCTCTGTCTGTCCCCATCAGCTCTACCTGCTTCTCTCTATGCAGGCTTCCGCCTCCACCCAATTTCCGTGTAGGTCCTGCTCCAGCAGGACCCAAGGTCCCAAGGTCCCACACAGCCAGACTTCACAGCCACCTCTCTGGCCTTGTGCCATGAATCTGTAGCAGCACTCAGCAGAGTGACCACTCCCTTTTCATGTCCTCACACCCCACGCTGTTGTCTCTTTCCTCTCTGGCTATTCCACCAGCAAGCCCTGAGTTCCTATAACATGCTGGCATGCTCTTTCTCTCCCCTGATGCTGTTTTCTCTGTCCATTCCCCACTCCTGGCAGCCTAACTCCAGTCCATCCTTTCAACTTCAATTCACCTCTGGAGGGGATGCCATGCCTCTGCTGAGACCAGCTTCCCAATGCCAAGCCTGACCTCATGAAGTTGCAACATCCCATGCACGGGATCAGATCATATCGCTCTCTTGTTTAGACTCCAGTAGTTACAGCCCACATCACACCATGATAAATGGATCATCTGCTGCCACCACAGACTGAGCACTGGCCCACCCCCACCTCCCAGCTACGCTGACCTCTAGCTGCCTCTCTGCTTTTGCCTAGAAGATTCTATCCCCAAACTATAAGCTCCCAAACAACCCAAGGGCATTCCTTGGAACAGGCTGCCACACTTAGTCTGCCATCCTTGCTCCAAAGTCCTGGCTGAATTCCTTCATCACCACACCGTGTGTGTAAATGGTGGGCTGTTGTTTTTTTTTTTAATTAAAAAAAGAAATTATGCTTTATACCAGGCTTCCCAGAAATGCAAAAAAAAAAAAAAAAAATCAGCTTTATTAAGGGGAAATGGAGTAGGAGGTTATATGTGTATATGGTCTACCTCCCATACCAGTCTGTGGGTTCCATGATGGTGGGGCCCACATGTACAAAGAGCTAACCTAGAGCAGGCCCCCTAAAAGGAGAGGAAGAGGAGAGGCCAATGAGTGGGGTTCTCACCGTGCCAGGCCTTGGGTAGGGCATCTTCCCTGAGAAAGGCATCCACTGGTAGTTGGGGCCCTCCTTGTGGGCAAAGGGCCCATTGAAGACCATGCGGATATCAGCCATGGAGTAGACACACACAGCGGAGCCACGGAAGACGGAGCTGCAAGCAGGAAAGGCTGCTAAGGAGGGCAGGGCAGATTTCTGGGGCTCCTTCCCAGCCTGCCCTACCCTACAACTTGCCACCAGGCTGGGCTTCTCCACAAGGCAGAGACACCCAGTCCAGCAACACACGGCCATCGCTGACCTGGCTCCAATCTTACCCCGAGGAGGTAAAGACAGCATAGATGACGGGGTTCCTCACATCCTGGGTCTGTTGGACAAACACGTCCTCTGGGGATAGAGGGGAAAGGCGCTGAGAAGGTATCTTAGGCAGGAGGTAGGGCCCTGCTGACCCAGCCAGCTTCTGTCCCTTTCACGGTAGCCCCAGGACCCCACTTATCCACCAGGCACTCACGAAGCTCATCAAAGTGGGTCTCAATGCCATCCTCGCCGGGCACGGAGCAGACCAGCCTCGCCTTCAAGAACGTGCTCCACTTGTTGACCAGGCAGCAGTGGCCACCATCATCATTCTGAGGGGCGGGGACAGGGGCTGGGTGAGAACAGCTGGCTGACCCCTGCCCCCACCCCCCCACCCCCCAGCAGGGCTGACTGGGTCTGGAGAGGTGGGACAAGAGGCCAGGCACATACCAGGCAGATCCGTCCTATGCGGGCGTACACGGCGGGGCTCTGCTGCGCCTCCGCCGACCGCTCACGGAAGAAGAAATAGAGCTTGTCATCATTGCGCTCGGCACTGTCCGGGATGAGCTCCGCGTGGATGAACGAAGGGTCTGCAGGGGGGCAGAGGTCAGCGGGGCAAGCCCTCCTCCCGCCATGTCTCTTTTCCGCGTGGAACTACTGGCCATGCCCAGGGAGACCAAGTCTTCCCCAGACAAGAAACTCCCGCACCCTGTCAGAGGAGGATGTCCCGTGAGCGCTTCTTTATTCCTCCTCCTCTCATCCAAGACCTGCTGCCCACCAGGGGGCTTGCTCTCACCATTGAGCCACCGGGAATTGTACTGGTCTGTGCGCATAGCTGTCTGTTTCCCCAGGGTTCGAAAGATGGCCGCATCAGTGCCCATGAAGTCGATGTACACGCCGGCATACAGCTCTTCATCTGTGGGGGTGGGGGCAGTAGGTGGGGAAGGGGTGGGGCACTGGGTCAGTCAGGGGAACCAGAGCACAGCCCAAATGACCCCCAGAGCAGGGTCTTATCTCCCCCCAGGTTCCCAGTGGGGTGCTGGTGAATGTTTGCTGACTAGCTGGGAGGACTAAGATGCACAGCATGTAACTCTGGTTCATAACAAGCATCAGTTGCTGTGGTGTGAACACTCCCACCATGGCCAATTGTCTGGCTTCTAACCTGGGGTCACAGGTGGAATTGGGAAGAGCTGCTTTACCCTCATAGAGCATTTCCACTCCAGATGCAAGTCACCCCAAGAACACAGATAAGAAAATATAATAAAATAGGAAGTAATGAGCTTTGAGTATTTATTACCTTTATTCTTAAAGTAATTTACTTAATTGAAAGTGCAAGTACTTTTTTTTTTTTGAGACTAGGTCTTGTTATTTTTGCCTGTGGAACCGCAGACTCACATTGCCCGGGGTACCACAGACTCAAGCAATCCCCAGCCTCAGCTTCCCAGGTAGCTGGGATTACAGGTGCATGCCACCACGCTCAGCTATTTTTTCAGGACTAGGTCTCACTACATGCCCCCTGTGGGACTCAAACCGCGATCCCTGGCCCCAGCCGCGGCTTCCTAGGCTGCCACTTACAGGCATGCGCCACCATGCCCAGCCCTGTAGTTTACTTTTTAATAGTAGCTGTTTACCAGCTGGATCACAAAATACCTTAATATATTAACAGAAAGTTGAATAATTATGTTGGCTCCAGGCCACTCCATTTCTTCTCTGAGTATCCCAGGGCAGGCCCCATTCCCCTACTCAGAGAATCTGGTCTGGATTCTGCCAAGGGAGCAGGATCTTGCTGGCCAAGAGGGGGAGGGTAATGCCAGGACCATATCCTGGGGGCCTTTTCCAGGTTTGGAGGTGGCATAGAGGCTGCTCTTAGGAGCAGACTAGGTTGGGCAGCCAGAAAACAGGCAGAGGATAGAGTTCAGGAAGAACCTTGGGTCCACCTGACTTGAGGGTAAGAGCAGCAGCTGCTCCTGAAGCCCTAGACAAGTGTCCCTTCTCAGAGATCATCCCCCCAACTCTCCCAGACACCAGGTCAGACCAGAAACAAACTCTCTGCAACTGGTCACAGGCAAGGACTCTCCACTGATGTTTCTTTGTGGGGTTTCTCCAGTCTCTCACACAAACCAAGAATACCTCCTGACCCCCATCTTAGACTGCTCCCAATACAGTCTCAGCTTATCTTCTCTTCTAGACAGTCTGTGGCAGGGGAGTTCTGCCTTTGCAGGTCCACACCAGATTTCAGGGTAGGATGTGATCCTCTGAACACCCTCATCCCAGGGGCCGGATGGAGGCTCACACCATCTTGTTTGTGCCTCAGCTCATACTGTGCTTGGTTTGGATCCCCTACAAGGTGGCGCCCCACTGGGATGGCGTGTTGATAGTGTCTGCATGGAGTAAGTGTTGGTGTTACCCCCTCCCACTCTAGAGGCCACACTGGGGGGGGGGAGCACTCACTGATGAGGGCCGAAGCTGTGTCCAACTTGGGGTCATACGGACACTTGCCCTTCCCTGACTCCAGTCTCTCAGGCTCCAGGTAGAAGATGTAGTCCTGCAGGGCAGAGGGGGACTCAGCATCATCCAGGCTGGTCCCACAGCTGGAAGGGCAAGGGTCAGGCTCCCAGGATAAGAGTGAGCATCCACCCCCACCATTCTCTAGGTCTCCTCAGGTTTGACTGTGCAGCCAGGTCACCCAAGGCAGAGCCATGCCATGGGCTCCAGGGGAGGGACTTCCTGGGCTGGGTCTTGGAGGGCTCTGCTTTAAGAGTCATGAGAGGGGCATGGGTAGGCATCACATGTTAAAGCCCTCCATGCCAACCAGCTCAGAAAGACTCTGGTCAGGTCCCTTTAGGTCACAAAGGTGTAACTCATTGAGCTATGTCTGCCTATCCTGGGTCAAGAAGGGGCTGGTTGCCAGAGGATACTGGCCAAGGGCCTGAGCGCCAACCCCCTGCTGTCAGGTCCCACCGGGCCAAAGGGTGCTAAGGACAAAGTGTCCCCAGGCTTTATAGCCTACCTGTGGTTCTCAGGACAGATTACTAGTCCATGGCCTTCTCCCTGTCCCTCAGCAGAGCCCCTAGCTCCACATGTCTCCCCAGGGCACCAGGAGTTGAGGAGTTCAGTTTAGACCACATGGAATTCACAAAGCCCCTGTGCCTCCCAGCCCAGGCCTGGAATGCTACGAGGAAGGATGCTGAAGGTCCTGGGACCAGGATAAGCTCATAGGGAGAAGGGTGGGAAAGGTAAGAGGCAAAGAGGTAGAAAGGAGGTGGCAGCAAGTGGCAGGGATGGTGATGGAAAGATATACACAGGCCTGCTTCCAGGTACACTCTGCACACATGAGACTCCCTGCACACACAGCGCAGCACACATCACCGCGGCACACGGAACCCACTGTTCACACATGCAGAGCCTGAGGGGGCCTGCTTCTCAGCACTTCCTGTCACAGACACACAAGCGCAAGTGATCACTTTCTCTATCACTCACCGGCAGCCCCTGCCCCCCAGCCCGCCCCTGCCCAGCCCCAGCACCCCCAGACCAGACCCTGGGTCATGACTAGTGGACAGAGCTGTGCCCTTCCACCCTGGGCAAGACCCATGCGTGTGAGTGTGAAGGGCACTGTTAACCAAGGACCCATGCAGGCATAGGGAGGGCATGGGCACCCAAGGGTATGCGCCAGACTGCACATACACACCACATGCCCACTCTGGGTGTGAAGCAGGGTGTGGGTGCCAGTGTTCACTGGGCACCCGTGTGTACTGGGCATGCTCAGGTGTGTCACACAAATGGGTTCTGAGGAGAGGCACAACTGGCCTCAGGGCTCTTGTCTTCCCCACCTGGTGGCTTCATGATTTCTTGCCTGCAGGGGTCACACTGAGGCTGACATGAGTCCAGCTGAGAATACCTTCAGAGCCTGAGGGCACTGCAGAAGAAGGGTTGGGGGCACAGGGATAGAGGGAAAACCCTGGCGAGCTGGCCTGGGGTGCAGGTCCTGGATGGAAGGCTAGGCCCAGGGTGAATTTAGTTCATAGATGGTACTGCTGGCGTGGCCTGGAGGGATGAGGCCCACCTGGCGTGGGACTGTGGGCGTCGGGCGGAGGGCACCATCCGTAGCTCTGCTGCCTCGGCCTCTGACCACCTGCATCTGAGTCCAGGGTGTGGCCTGAGAAGATGAGGAACAGGGGTTAGAGCCAGGGGTGGCAGGGGCTGGGGGAGCGGGCTCGGGCTGCCAGCTTCTCACACCACACATGCCAGGAACACACTGGAGCACATATCTGCACGCACGTGCGCACACATCCACAGCTTGGCACACACCTGAACGCACATGTCTCACAGGCCCAATCACTCCCACACATGCCCTACAAGGTCATACCAGCTCACACACATGCCCACATGGAAATGGAAAAGGGCAGAAGCGGGCAAGGCAGGGCAGAGCTGGGGAAGGAGCAGCTCTCCCCCAGGCCGTGTGGCAGAAGCTGACCCAGCATTCAACCTCCTAGGTTCAGGCCCCTCAGGCCTCTAGCTTGGCTGTGGGGACGCGGGCCACAGGCATGGCCAAGAGAATGGTTGCCACATATGGAGTGAGCACTTACTACGTGCCTGGCACAGTGCTAAGAGCTTGGGGAGCATTAGCTCATTGCCTCCTCCTCACACCGACCTATGAGAAAGGCAGCTATTAGCCCCATTTCAGGGGAGGAAGCTGAGGCTCTGAGGGGTGAAAGAAGTTACTCACCCATGGCCACAGGGCTGGGGTTCAAGCCCAGGCTCGCAGCAGAATCTTGCAGTGAGGCTAGCACTAGGGGCTGAGGGCAGCACAGGGCCAGGGTTGGGGGGCTCACCTGGGCACGGCGGCCTCGGTTTACATAGGTGCAAACAGGGTTGTAGGCGCCGGTCCCACACACGTATAGGTGTGTTCGGTTCCAGGGCTGGATGAGTCTGACGAAGTTCCCGCATTCACCCTGGGGCCAAAGGGAAAGCCATGGAGGTGCCTGATGCCCTTCTGGCCACCTTGCTTCCCTGGGGTCACTGCTCCCCCCAATCCTCCCCTATGTCCCCATTGCACTCACATTGCCATCCTTGCCTGAGAGCACGCACTCTTCAATGCGCTGTGGGGAGGCTGCCCAGTGGATCTACCGGAGATGAAAGTCAGCGGGTGCCAGCAGCTGCAGAGGCCCCCAACCCTGGGGCCCCACGCCCCTCAGCCCCACTCCCCACATGGAGACAGGTCCTTACAATGAGGGGCTCGCGGTTGATGTCGTGCAGGTCCAGGGACAACACATAGTCCTTGCTGCCCACATACATGCGGTCGTGGTCCTCGTCCTTGAGCAGGATTCGGTAGTCAGTTGTGTTGAGCAGGAAGTTGAAGAAATGGGCAGTGCCGGTGGCCTTGAGCTCTGTGGGTGGGGCAAGGCAGCAGTGAGGGCCCTGGAGACCATGCAGCCACAGTCCACCACACAGCCATTTCAGACCCCAACCAGACCTGCTTAGCACCCTCTCCAGTCCCTGAACTGTTGGGAAGAGAAAGTGGGACAGGTGGGCTGGCCAGGAAAGGGGGCCACACCCAAAACTCTGATTCATCAGCAGCCCCAGCCAGTCTTTGGGTCCCAATGAAAGGGCAGTGGGCGCGGGCCAGGCTGAGGGACAGCATCAAAGAGTCTTTGCTCAGATGGGGGTTAATGCGCCCACGCTCAGGGTGGGGCTGGCTTCCCACAAGAGCCTAAAAGGGTTAATGAGCAGGGGGGTGTGGAGGCAGGTGCATCCAGGACAGCCTGGAGACGCTGGCGCAGAGCCCAGATGCCCTGTCCTCACCCCAGCTACCCACAAGACAGACCAAAGCTGGCACACAGCAGGGGCCCGCCTCATCAGAGTGGGTTAGCCAGGACACCCGGCTACCCAGAAAGCCCTGCTACCCAGCAGACCCTGGGCTTACTCCAGGCCCTACAGGACTGCTACTGATGGAATTTTCAGACCACTTTGCACCTACCAGGCAATTTTTCCCAGGAAGGAGGCCCTCCCCACATTATTGCAGCAGCTGGGGACTAGAGACTGGGTCCAGTTAAGACCCCAGTTTCTCCCTGGTGTGTCTGGCAGCCCTGGACCTCCCATCCCCAGGTGCTTGGGGGAAAGTCCTCTTTCTGGGGATGGAAGGCAGGTGGAGATTGGACAGTGAGGAGCCAATGACAGACACAGGAAGCTAGGAAACTTGGAAACCTTTGTCTGGGAAGAGGAGAGTCAAGGGGTCCCCTTGGCAAGCCCATCCTCCACTCACCCCCAGCTATTTTTAGCTCAGCAGGAGGGAGAACTTTAATGAGGGTGATGAATATTCACCAGCACAGAGGCTTGCGATGGCAGCACACAGATGAGCACATGCATGTACGCACATGGCCCAGGTATGCACACAAGACCACATGTGCCCAATATCAGATGAGGCGTTCACCATGGAGGCCAAGCACATCCTGTCTCCCCACTCTGCAGCTGGGAACCCATTTCACAGGTGAGGCAGTCAAGGAAAAGGTCTGTAGAACAGCTGGGACACAGGGTGCCAGGCACTGGTGGAACCAGTAGGTGACCATGTCCCATCTGGCCAGGTCATTCTAGAGTAAGTGGCTATCCTGGCTGGCCCTAACCCCTGGTCTGTGCTGGGGACTCTGGGGTGGTGATGGATAGGTGTGTCTGGATATGCTGAGAGGCCTCACCAAGGTGTGCCGAGAGTCAAGGGACCCCAGCAACAGACCCAGAGCCCACGCTAAGGATCTGGGGGCAGAGGGAGCAAAGGCCTTGCCTTGCCCAGTCCTCACTATGTGGCGACAAGAGAATACAGGTGATGACCTTGTCCAACCACTGGGACGGAGGGACGCCGAGGGATCAAAGGGCCGATTCCTGCCTGGCTACGGCCTCTCCCGCCTGTCCGGCGGTGCTTCTGAAGTCCTGGGCAGGGCAGCCTGGGCACCTGTCCTGCACCTGTTGTTGGGCCACTCGGAGTCCCCTGCCTGGCCACCCAACCCTAGTGACAACAGGAAAGTAAACACTCACCCACCCCCCCAGGGCCAGGAAGTGGCCAGAGAGGAAGTGGGGCTGCCAGCGGAGCCCCCCCAGGCTGGGACAGCCCGCCAGAGGTTATTTATACCCTGGCAGGGGGCGTGGGGCATGGCCTTGGTTGTGCCTTTACCCGTCCTACTGGCCTAGGGTAAGGGGCATTTGGGGGTACTGGAGGGGAGGGAGAAAACTCAAATAGGTACCCCTCAGACACAGGACCTGAGATGAAGGGAAGCTGCAAACATCTACCTCCCAGAACCCAACTGGCCATAATTCTCACACTCCCCACTGCTCCCATTCCTGCCCAGGCTTGGCCTCTATAATCTGAACCTTCACCCTCTGCCATGGACCTCCAAGTCCAAGTTCCCTCCCTGGGCACAAAGTCCCAGCATTCCAGGCTCCAGACCCCTCTGCGAGAAAAACAGGGAGAGTCCATTCAGCAAGGTGGGGAAACTGACACCTGCATGTGGAGCAGATTAGCCTGATCTCATATCCTGGCCCTCAACCATCTGAGTCCCTAGCCCCCATCTGCCCCTGGGAGGAGGTGGGAGTGAAGGGAGCTTCCCATTCAGTCAGTAAGCACATATTATATGCAAAACCATCAGCTTGAAACATCAATTCACTGATGACGCACAGAGAAGGAAGTGACGAGCTAGAGTACATGGGTGGTGGGAGGGGTTCCCACTCAGGTTGGCAGGTTTTTGAGCCAAAGGAGGGGAGGCCCAGGCTGGAAGGTGACTCGCCCTCCAGCAACAGGGTATATGACTCAAGACCCTCGGGACTGCTCCAGTGGCTTCGGGATATGGCGTCAATGGCTCTTTTGTCACAGGACATGATGTTTCAGTCACAGTGGAAACTTCAGTGTGGGAGGAGAGTCCCCATGAGCCTTTGACGGGGGGGAGGGGGCGGTGACCGCCAATCAGGAGTCCATGGGTCCAGCTCTCTCAGCATTATTTTCCCAGCTAGCCCACCTCTGGGGACGCCTCATACTGACAAAGTGGTCCAGGGTTGGGAGTTCTGCTCTGGTCTCCTCTGGCCCTCACCCCACCCAAGCTTCAGGGATTGCCTCTGCCTTGGGTGTGGGGGGAAGAGTGGGGTAGGGTCTCAAGTCCTCTCTCCATGGAAGCAGATTTGCCATTTCCATGGAAGCAGATGTAGCCACCCCTCAGACCCATTCCCTGCTGTCCCATTTCCTAGTGCTGGGATGGGGAGCAGAGAGGGCAATGGAGCAGGAAGAGGCTTCCTGTATGACTCAACCCAACCCAAAATGACCTCTCCAAACCGGACCTACAGAAGGGGAAAGAGGTGGAGAAGGGAGTTTTCCCAGGCCTGGGAGTGAACGGGGTGCAGGGTTCCAGCCTTATTGACATCCAGCTGGAGTGCTTGTCTCATGGTACAGGTTGCAGGAAAGGATTCAAACAAGGGTCCCCACAACAGCCTTGCCCCCAAGCCCCAGAGTTCCCTGGGGCCCAGGGAGAAGTGGAACATCTCAGGTCATAGGTTGACAATTGAAACCAGTGTCCTGTCCCTCCATCCCTAACCTGTCACAGGGCAATGGAACTAAGGCCTCGTTTGTCCCAGAAGCCTGGGCCAAGTAGCTGTGGGTCTCCTGCTCTGATGCCTGCAGTGGCAGGAGGGCTAGATCCTATTGGCCCACAGCCCCCTGAGAAGCAGGGATTGTGCCAGGGGGACCTTGGGACTGGGGTGGGGGGGCTTTAGTTGGGGGAGGGTTCCATGGAGCCAGACTGACCATACCCTCAGCCCAGGTCCCATCTCTGCCTACCTTGTCCTAGGTCCAGCCCCAAGAGCAGGAGCCTGACCCTGTTCCACGATAACACTGAGGGTCAGACTGGGATCCAGTTCAGGGTACTGTGGGTGCCAGTACACATAAGCTTCAACCATGGGAAGGGAGGGTATTATGATTGAGTGATGGCTCCTGGGAAGGGCTCCCTCACCCAGGCTGGGCACAGGTTGGGTGGGGCAACATCCGGGAATGCTTTTCCCATCATTGGGAAGGAAGAGCCTTTTCTGGCATCAGACACCTCATTTCCGCAGTCGTTCTCAGCCTCTCATACTCCCCCAAGGCCATCAGATGCTCAGGGTCCTGGCTCAGAATGACCTGGCTGAAGTCCAGACACAGGAACATAGGGGGTTTAGTCTTGGGGGGGTCTCCTTTTCTTCCCCCCTGGGAAGCAGCTGATGATGCCTCACTTTAAAGGAGCATAGCACTGAGGAGGCGTGTCCCCAGCCCTTGCTCCTGGACCCCAAGTGGGTGGCCCCTGAACCCTGCTGCTTGTCTCCATGATTCCAGGTCTGCTACCAGTGAGGCAGGGGTTGCTACAAAAGGGGGGGGGTTGGAGCAGAGGTAGGTACCCCGCCCCTTTGGTTACAGCTCCACAAAGCAGCAGGCTCTGACTGACAGCATCACCACCCCTAGCTATGCTTGGGTACTGGGCCATGATAGACAGGTCCCTATGGCCCAGCCCTGACCTCTGACCTCATGTGGGCTAGTGCAGCCCTAATGCCTGAACTAAAGAGAAATGAGATTGGGAGTGAGAGGTGGGGGTGCTGCCCAGGCTCTTTGTCAGCAAGACAGAATTCCTGCCCTTATGAGTGAAGCTAAGGCAGAGGAGGATGTGGTAGGAGTGGCAGGGTCCAGCTAGTCACTACTGAACACCCTCATAGGCTCTAGGGAGAGGTATTCTCAGTCCCCTTTTAACCCTCCCCCCAAAGCTGCAGGGCCCCAGAAGAAGGTCCAGGGGCTGGGCTGGTCCCCTGGCTGTCGGCCTAATCCTCTTTTAATGAGCGGCCAGCCGGAAGGCCTCAGTCCCTGGCCACAGCCCTGCAACCCTGGGAGCCCCAGCCAGGCAGCGCTGGGGGCAGGGCAATCCCAATGGGTTTGCAAGCACCTTTCCCCCTGTTCAGCATACCCATCTCTTTCATACCCCAGTGCCAGGACCCTAACACTGGCTAAGTCAATCCAGAGCCTCAGTATCTGCCAAAGACATACCAGGGTGATGACTGCCTAATGCTCCCATGGACCCTCTCTGGGGCATCTGCCATTTGTTCAGCTTCAGGTCCCATGTGTGGCTGAGCAGGAGAGGCTGACACTGTTAATTCAGGGACTGGGTCTCCTAGTTTTCCCCCAACCCCCTTGTGATAGAGACCCCTAAAAGCCAGACCCAGGATTTTACCTTGGACTTAAGCTACCTATTCTCTGGGGGGGGGGGGGGGATAGGTTCCAGGCTCCTTTGGCCCCAAATCCCTTAATATCTACCCCTCCAATCACATCCCTAGGCTAGGCTCTCTAGATCAAGACCAAGAGGCCTCCCCCAGAGCCATCCACACTCTCCCCCTCCTCCCACAAGCAGGTGAGCCAGGTCGTGCCAACAAAACCAATTACAGCCGCTCTCACCCAATTAGCAACTAATTATGGCCTCGTAGTCCATTCAACATAATTAACATGTAAATGACTCGGAGTGTTTATATTCAATAACTGCTCTGATTGAATTTAATTTAAATGTCTTAACTGGGGACCCAGTTACCGTATTTCACCACCTAGAGCTGCCACTTCCTAGGAATGTCAGGTCCTCTAGGAGACAGGCTACTCAGACCAGAATGGAGGGTGGCGGGACAGGGGCCGTGACACTGGTCCATTCTTGGCCAGGTGGGTATGGCTGCTGTCCCTTCATCCCTGACATGCCTATACCAGGGGTGTGGGGAGATGATGAGGTCAGGAGAGCCATCAGTGGGACCCCCCAGATGGGAAATCCTCTGGAACAAGGGGCCCCCTTCTCAAGGGCTACTGTAAACATCCCAGCTGTTCCGTAAACACCCAGCTGGAGCCTAGCGGAGCTGCCCAGCTGGGCTAAAGCTCTGCTGTAGGCTACCCTCCCATTTAGGCTTGAGGGCTGGGGGCTGGGGCCAGGGGCCCATAGGCCTAGGCAGGCTGTTCCCACGCCCGTTCCGCCCCAGTGCCCACCTGCTCCGCCCAGGAGAAGACAGGCTGGGGGCACAACTCATCCTGACCCGCGAAAAGCTGGGAGGGAAGTAGCAGCAGGGTCAGCCCCTGGCACAGTCCAGAACTAGAGCTCTGCACCCTCATCTCCACCCCTGGTCCACTTCTGACCATCTTGTCCTAGCAGGCAGGGGGGGGTTTCCAGTGCCCCCACTGACCCCTGTTGGGCAGCATGAGGGAGAGAGTGCTGATCTGGACAGGCAGGATGGCCACATGGACGTGGTGGGAGGAGGTAGCCTAGACCAAACAAGGAGCTCACACAGGAATGTGTCCCAAGAAGTGTGAAGGGGGTGGGCAGAGAAGTCAGTCCTGAGGGAGGGGGGCAGAGATCCATTTCTCAGGTGGGGAGAGTAAAATAGTCATTCAGGGCATCCAGTTCCACAGGCTTGGGGGCCTACCCCTCCTCCCACATTCCAGACCTGGCCCGGAAACCCCTCACTCCTTCCTCCACCACCTCCTCCTCCCTGTGACTGCAAAAGACAACAAACTCTCCACGGCTCATTTACTTCAATAAATCACCCAGATGGACAGCCAGGATGGGACCGACAGGCTGGTGGGTGTCAAGACCCTCCCCCTGCCCTGGGTCCAGTCGCCATCTCTGCCATTCTTCTTGGACTCCTGGGGTCCCTGCAGTTTCTTTGCATTACCCTCCCAGGGTAATGCAATTACCCTGGATTCCCAGGATGTTCCAGACAGTCTGAGCCCCTGTCCCCAATGTTTGGGTGGAGAAACTGAGGCACAACCTCAGACAGATGTGTCATCAGGGTCAATCTTAGGGAATGCAGAGAGGCCCAGTCAGCACCCAGGTAAGACTTGGTCAGTGTCGGCCCAGCAAGGACTCCACACAGGCCTGGTGCTAGGATGGGAGGGTTTTGAGCCAAAGAAAACTGATGCAGGTAGCCCCAGAAGGAGGCCCCCTAGAATGGCACTTGACTGTGAGTGCTGCAAAAACCCATGAAGCCCCCACATTCTGGTTGCTACTGTGCCAATTGCAGTATAAGGCCCACAGAACCAAGTGTGGCAGCCAACCAGCTGAAACATGGGCACTGAACTCTTCCCTTGAAGGCATCAACAAGGAGCCCTCTGCAGAAAGAAATAAGGCACCTGGCTGCATACAGCGACCTCAGAGGAAAGAACACATCCCGGTAGGAAGCAAGGAGGGGTCAGGGTGGTGATGGGGG